>SJXQ01004687.1:2183-42661 GCA_006408695.1 Aepyceros melampus
TCCCCATTTGCCACACTCGGAGAAAGCCTCCTTGTAGCAGCAAAGACCCAGCACAGCCAACAAACAAATGAAACAATGTAACTGCAATTGAGATGAAAAAGTAGATACAGTAGTATCTCTGGAAATCAGTATTCCAAGGCAAACAGGCCAAGGGGAGATGGACATGGATCATCAAAAACTGGTTGGAAAATCCCAAGTTATTTCTTCAGAGGAGTCCTTTTCTTAATGCCCCTTCTTGATCTGGTGAAGAAATTAAATTTGAGCAGTTCTTTAAAGAATCAAATAACACAAAAATCGGTAATAGAATGACACCTTACACCCTCAGTGAAAATCAATAATTGGTGAGCACCTGACCCTCTTCCTGACTTGGGCACAACCACAGGAAGACATGCCTTTTCAGCTTTTTAAATAAAAAAGTGAAAAACAGGGAATATCCCCACATCCCCCAGATACCCCGACAATACAATCAGACCTGAAATCAGAGGCTTTCTCTTGACAACTCTTCCTCTCCCCAAAGAAGAGGAGGGGAAACAGTAAACTGGATTCCTTGATGGAGGAGGAAAAGGGACCTGTACATAGAGTATTCGTGTTCTCACAGTTCACACACCTGCCATGGGTCCTAGTAAAACCTTCCCCTTATGTGCCCAGCTGTGTGCCCAGTGCTCTGCTTTTCAAGAAATGGAAAGCAGTACTTTTCCCTCAGAGTCTCTGCAGAAGGTTCCTGATTCAATTAGGGGGTGCTGCTTGTCACGTGTTGCACGGATATAGCTGCGCCCAACCTCTCATTAACTTAATGGATTTCTATAGTCAGTCCTCCAGGGATGTGGAGTGAAGCTGCTGAGATTCACGGCAAGTGTGGGTGTATTTATAGATGCTTCTGCCATCACTCCCAGGCTCTGAAAGTGAGAGAGCTCCACGCCTGCAGCAGGTAAGGAGGAAGGGAGCGCAGAAAAGCAGTCACCATTCGTTCATTCACTTATGTCTTTATATGACACCTACTTTTGCTTCCCAAGAAGAGAATGTTATTAATTTTTGAGCCCTTTGTCCATCCTGGAGTTCCTGCCAGCCCATTTCATCTGACATTTTTAGAGTAAAGACTGCAGGGCCAGCTGTATGAGGCAGTTGGCTTTGCTTAGGGAATGCTTCTTTTCATGTTCAGAGGCAATAATTATTTTTCAACAAGTATCTTTCAAGTTTAAACCATGGATCATAAACTCACAGCCCTTGTTTAATCTGAGTCACAAAAATATTTTCTTGGGCCAGAAGAAAAGTGTTTAAAGTCTAAAGGCCCTCAGTGGGACACAGACTTTTCAGCTCTCAACAGGCTCTACCAGTGCCTGCTGTTGTTGTTTTAAGTAATTCATTTTTTACTGAAGGATAGTTGCTTTACAGAATTTTGCTGTTTTCTATCAAACCTCAACATGCCTGTTGTTTTAACATCTAGTTGGATTCACACACGTATGTTCTGTGACTCCAGGGTCATCTAAGAACTGGAGCCACGTGAAACTCAGATCGTTATTTGGAAAATAACCCAGAATGTGTGCAGTTTATTAAGGAGGGGTCAGTACCTTCTCACATAACAGATATTAAATACAGGGAATTAATTCCGTATACTGTTCACAGGAGGGTAATTTGGAGCAACTTCTGTGGAGGGCAATTTAGTGACATAATGGAAGTCAGGTTAGCAGCGGTCCCCAACCTTTTTGGCGCCGGGGACTGGTTTTGTGGAAGACAAGTTTTCTAAGGAGGGGATGGTTTCAGGATGATTCAAGTGCATTGCATTTATTGGGCACTTTATTTCTACTATTATTACGTCAGCTCCATCTCAGATCATCAGGTGGCAGATCCCAGAGGCTGGGGACCCCTGTGTTACGGGGCAGCTGTTCTCTAGGGTGACTGATGGTCCATGAGAACCAAAGTACTCAGGCCCACCAGGAGGAGCAGGACTTCTGCACAGCCATATGACTCACAGAGAGGAATAAAGGCCTTTAGTTAACTGAAGTCCATTGAATGGAGATTAATTAAAAATGTTTCATAATATAACAAGATAGCATTCTTAACATGTTTGGGGGCTGCAAATCACTTAGATGTGACACTGACAACCTTTTATATTTTATTCTGATGAAAAATGTGAGATTTTGACACTATCATTGAATAGACGGAAGGGAGACTTAACAGTTTACAGTGTAATTGGCTGATTTCATATACTTATGATAGAACCATTATGTCTCCGAGGTATGCTCTCTATTTATGCTGGGGGTGTGACTTGGAGTGACTTTAATTCACTTAATTTTCCTCTTCTTTGTTGCAATTTATGTTCTCGGAGGGCAGGCACTAAAACAGAGCTTAGGTTACAAGGTATTTGTTAGGGATCAACACCCATGAAGGGAGAGGGAGGAGAGGGACTGCGTAGAAAGAGACAGTGAACGACTGTGTAGGTCTGATAAAGACTCATCCACCCAGAGGGGAACTTTGCAGCCAATATTTTCTGTCACATGTGTCTTGAATGGGGTCAGAATGGTTGTGCTAAGAACTGGAGCCACGGTGAAATGCAGATCGTTGTTTGGAAAAGAACCCAGAATGTGTGCAGTGTAATGAGGAGGGGTCAGCACTTTCTCACTTAACAGATACTAAATACAGGGAATTAATACTGTTCATAGGAGGGTAATGTGGAGCAGCTTCTGTGGAGGGCTACCTCTGTAGCGCTGTTGCTCAGCTACTGAACGAAGGCTGCTGCAAGAAGGCCGTGACCTCTGACTCCCCCAGCAGATCTGGGAGGAGCCTGCAGGGAGAGACAGCCTGCAGACCGCACCTCCTACCTCGGACAGCACGCCCTCCTTCCCGGCCTCTTGAGCAGCTCGTCCTGCGTGGACCGCAGCGAAGATGGAAGGAAAGCAAGGCTGAGCTGAGGGGGGTTGCTATGGGGACCTCCCCAAAGCTTGGCCAACCACGCAGGGAACGCTTGCCCATCAGAGTTACCCCCGCGGGGTGGAAAAGGCCAGATTTATCTTCCCCACAGTGGGCAGTCAGATGTGTTAGCCTAGGAAGGGCAGGCCGTCGGGCGAGTCACCCTGCAGCTGAGGCCGACCCTGCAGCGCTGACAGCCAGGAGCTGCCCACTGGCAGCCCCGCGGGAGCAGGACTTTCTTCCACAGCGGTTGCGGTGGGTGTCTGTGTCTGCAGCCGGCTATTCACGCCACTCAGAGCCGCTTCTTCATTCGCATTCACCAGCAGCTTCCCCAAGATTCCCGTGAGCTCCTCCCTTCCTGGGGGAAACTTAGGAGAGCGAGAGAAGCAACTAACAGCAGCTGGTCTTGGGTCCTCACCGGGGGCTCCGTGTTCTCTGCACCACCACTCGGCCTGGATTCTTCTCACCCTCTGCTAACACTCCTGCTGGCCTCAGGGGCTCACCTGCTCAAATACCCAGGGATGCTGCATTTATTCATTTACCTTCACAGTTGGCCGGGAGGGACGGAAAGACAGACCTGGAGCTCTGCCTTCTCTGTTTCAGGGACAAGTACCCCTGTCTAGATCCAGAGTCCTCACTTCCCCCGTTGATCCCTGGACCTAAAGAGTTTGACAAGACTGGGTAGCAGCCATAGCTTCTAATTCAATGGGACTCTTGCTTTGGTTCTGGCAATAGTGTACTCCCATTGGGAAACAGGACCCGTAGCTCTGGAAAACCCAGCTTTGGAGAGATGAGAAGCAGAGTGTTCTTCCCTGGGACTCTGGGAGGGATGTTAAACACGGCCATTCCTGTTTCTACCTCTTGGCTCCTAGGCCCATGCAGTACTCCTGCTGGGCAGACAATTCTGTACAAAGGTCTTTAACTCAGTGGGGCTGCTGCCTCCTGGAGTGTGCCACCCATCCTCATGGAGAACTGCATCCAAGTTGGTGCTTCAACAGAGCCTTCAGAAAGCTCTTCCATTGCTCTATGAGGCTGGCAGCTTCTGGGGGGCCTCATATCTGATATGTCCAAGTGGTTCCATGTGGGCCAACTTCTATGTCTCCTTTGCTGCAGAATGTGTTTCGTATGACAGCTTTCCTGGTGGTTCAGATAGTAAAGAATCTGCCTGCAATGCAAGAGACTGGGTTGATCCCTGGATTGGGAAGACCCCTTGGAGAAGGAAATGACATCCCACCCCAGTATTCTTGCCTCGGAAATCCCATGGACAGAGGAGCCTGGTGGGCTGCAGTCCACCGGGTTGCAAAGAGTTGGACATGACTTAGTGACAATAACAATGGCTTATGTGTTCCCTATGATGACAATATTCTGTAAGGTCCATGTTGGTGGGACATATTAAGTTGGTGGGACTCAAACATATTAAGTCCCTGGATAGGCGGAGGCCATAGCTTCAATTATGGGTAGGAAAGGCAAACCCATAACTGGAATATGTCTATTCTTCTTACAAGGAATTTCTAGCTCTTCGGGATGGAAGGATTGAGCTGCCAGTTGTAGTTTTCAAGGTATGTTGTTATATCAGCACTCAGCGTGGTCTCTGGGGCCGGCAGATGAACATTGCTACCCCATGGACTGAAGCTTACTAGACTCCTCTGTCCATGGGATTCTCCAGGCTAGAGTACTGGAGTGGGTTGCCATTTCCTTCTCCAAGGGATCTTCCTGACCCAGGGATGAAACCTGGGTCTCCTGCATTGCAGGCAGATTCTTCACTGTTTGAAACACCAGGGAAGCCAGTCTAAACCACATCACCTCCCAAAGGCCCTTCTCCTAATATCCTCACATTGAGGGTGGGCGCTTCAGTGTATGAAACTGGGGGGACATAAGTATTCAGCCCGTTACACTGACCCATCTGTAAGCCAAGCTCGGGTTTTTCCTCCAGCTGGTCCTACTGGCTCCTGAACAGGATGAGCTGCAAGTGAATCCATGAGGTTCTAGGCTATCTGTTCATGCAGCCTGCTTGCATTCTCTGCGCCAAATGCTGGTCCGTCTCATCCCACTCATTTTTGTCGGGCTGCTGCTGGGCCAGCCCAACTTGAGGGCATGATGACAGGCCAAGACCATCATGGAACATTCTGGATTCATGGTCACGTGGTGTTCAATGGTGCTCCATCTCTACTGCAGGCTGTTTCCTAAAGGTCTATCCTTCTCCCTGCAGATGCTGTGGCCTTGTGGTGATTGCCCTGTTCTTTACCATTTGCTTCACACAGCATCTTTGCCCACCACCAGCATCAAGTCAATAACATAGGTTCTGTTGGGTCATACAGCACAAGAGGCAAGGCTGCTTGCTCTGCACCCTGGACTTGCTGCAGACTCCTTCGTGGCTCTGCCTCTACTCAAGATACACAATATTTCATTTCATCCCGTCTATGAGCTAGAATACTACTGCAAAGTATGGAACATGATGCTTCCGGAACTTGACAAAATCTACCAGTGTTTTGTCAAGCTCTGGGCTTTCTTCCTTCTCCATGGTGGGAGATATAAGATGCAGTTGTTTACCTTTTGCTTGGGAGGAGATGTCTTGGCATGTCCCTGACCGCTGTACCCCTAACACTTGTATCGATATGGCAAACTCTGATTTTCCCTTTCACTCTCAGGAGCTTATGTGTCATACCAAAGCATCCACTGTGCTAGCCAATTCTTTATCTAACCCAACTTATCATCAATGCCAAGGGAAGATTGAATGTGCTGGTCTATGGGATGTTCTCTTTTGTGTGTGAGGGGGTAGGTTCGCACATCCCTGAGACGAAGCTGTGAATGCATATTGTTGCCTGTTCCATGCGAGTGCAAATTGTTTCAGATCGTCTTTTCTGGTAGGAGTATAAAGGAATTCATTTATCAAATCAATGACCACATATCATGTGCCTGAGGCCATGTTAATTTCCACTAACAAAATCAATGCCTCTGGCACGACAGCTGCAACTGGGGCTGCTGCTCGGTCGAGTGTGTGGTGGTTTACTGTCATGCTTCAGGATCCATCTGGTTTCTTCCAGGGGCCAGGCTGAGTCATTTATGGAGATCGCATACTCTGACATCTTTAGATCAGGACTCAGCAAACCTTTTCTGCAAAAGGCCAAATAGTAAATATTTTAGGCTTTGTGGCCATATAGTCTGTTATAACTACTCAACTATGCTGCTGTAGTACAAAGACAGCCATCAACAATATGTAAACAAGGAGTGGCTGTATTTCAATAAAACTTTATTTAGACTAGTGGGCCAGATTTGGCATGTGGGTTGTAATTTACCAACTCCTGCTTTAGGTCTTTAAGAGTAGCAGCGATTCCTGCCATCTTTTTCAGAATGTTTTTGATTTGTTCTCTTGTTTAGCTGCAGGAGGGGGTGTCAGGCCAAGCAACCAATTAATAAGGTTTGTGTTCTGCACTTCCATACATTTGATTGGTAAGAGGACAATGGGGCAAACTGTATTTAGACAGTCTATTTATAAGTCGTAGCACAAAATGCGTGGATTCTCAAGCTCCATGGGGTGATGAGGAGTGGACTTAGTGGATGCTACACACACATATCTATGTCATAGGCAATGGACACTGAGCTTCAGTTCAGTTCAGTCACTCAGTCGTGTCCG
Organism: Aepyceros melampus; assembly: GCA_006408695.1. NCBI lineage: Eukaryota > Metazoa > Chordata > Mammalia > Artiodactyla > Bovidae > Aepyceros > Aepyceros melampus. Next base: position 8,725 of record SJXQ01004687.1, read on the forward strand.
ACTCTTTGCGACCCCATGAATTGCAGCACGCCAGGCCTCCCTGTACATCACCAACTCCTGGAGTTCACTCAAACTCACGTCCATGGAGTCCGTGATGCCATCCAGCCGTCTCATCCTGTGTTGTCCCCTTCTTCTCCTGCCCCCAATTCCTCCCAGCATCAGAGTCTTTTCCAGTGAGTCAACTCTTCACATGAGGTGGCCAAAGTATTGGAGTTTCAGCTTTAGCATCAGTCCGTCCAAAGAACACCCAGGACTGATCTCGTTCAGAATGGACTGGTTGGATCTCCTTGCAGTCCAAGGGACTCTCAAGAGTCTTCTCCAACGCCACAGTCCAAAAACATCAATTCTTCAGTGCTCAACTTTCTTCACAGTCCAACTCTCACATCTATACATGACTGATCACTCACCTAGAGCCAGACATCCTGGAAAGTGAAGTCAAGTGGGCCTTAGAAAGCATCACTACGAACAAAGCTAGTGGAGGTGATGAAATTCCAGTTGAGCTATTTCAAATCCTGAAAGACGATTCTGTGAAAGTGCTTCACTCAGTATGCCAGCAAATTTGGAAAACTCAGCAGTGGCCACAAGACTGGAAAAGTCAGTTTTCATTCCAATCCAAAGAAAGGCAACGCCAAAGAATGCTCAAACACTGAGCTTAGGAGACCTTAAATCCTATATAAGGCTGCTGGCTAACACATCCATCTTCCTCTTCAGAGAAAGATTAAGCTTATTATTCTAGAAGGTAATAAAATCTTCTGGGAGGAGAGAGATTTTATCATCCTGAAATATGACTGAGGGTCTGTATCTTGAAGACACTATTTCTAGTTACTGAGATTGTCTGATATAGAAACAGTCTTGCAGGGTGCTTGGCTCAGAAGAGGAGCAGGAATGCCATAATTGTGGAGAATCACCTCCAAACAAGGATACAGTTCTAAGGCTTCCCCTTGGCCTTCCCTATTATGATAGTTCCCACTGGTCAAGATTCCTGTTTGGGGGTTGCAGCAACTACCAAATACATTAATCCCAAATATACATTTGGAGCTCCAGAAGCGACCACTAAGCGGGTCCACGGCTGCAGTGGATCCAGTGTAAGCCAGATCTTGGCCAGGACTCCACTTGTTACATGACCCCATGTCCCCTCTGGGCTTCCCTGGTGGCTCAGATTCTCAGATGAGAATCTGCCTGCAATTCAGGAGACCCGGCTTGACCCCTGGGTCAGGAAGATCCCCTGGAGAAGGGAATGGCTACCCACTCTGGTATTCTTGCCTGGAGAATTCCATGGACAGGAGCCTGGTGGGCTACAGTCCATGTGGTTGCAAAGAGTAGGACACGACTGAGCAACTAACACATGTACCCTCCACCCTAACAGAGAAGGAAGGGCAATGATGCTTTAGGTTTCTGAGATCAGTGTCAGCTCAGATTTGTGTCCAACAGTCATCCAGATGTTTGACTGTCCCCCTTCCCTTGGTGTATAGCTACCCAAGTGAATGGCTGTAGGTCCCTTTGAGAAGGGACTGTGGGAGTCATTACTGTGTGTATTTGCCGTGGTGGCGTTGGCTCCTTCCTCCTGAAGGAGGTGGCAAACCACCTGTTCAGTTGATTGGTCTGAGTCTGAAAACTGGCTCAAACCAAGCACACGGTAAAAGGGTGTGCTGTTTGATCAGGGTGACTGCCTTCAGCCTCCTGCTCATCTGTCCTTGCTTTCCTCTGGTGGTGCATGCCTCAAGTTACCATTGCTGGATGCTCATTTATCTCACCTCTAGTGACATTCCATTCTGTTGTCTGCATAACAGGAATTTTCTGTGAGCCTAGCCCCCTTAGATGCCATTCCTACACAATAGCCCTGGTCATCACAATAGGCCTGTCGTCATCGCAACAGCCCTGTCATCATCACAATAGTCCTGTCATCATCGCAATAACTGTGTCGTCATCACAATAGCCCTGTCGTCATTGCAATAGCCCTGTCATCATCACAATAGCCCTGTCGTCATCACAATAGCCCTGTCGTCATCACAATAGCTGTGTCTACCTGGTTTTATTTCCCAGGGCCCCTTTATCCCCATTGCCCTCAGTAGTGCCTAGCTCTGTGTCAGCCTCTCCACCACTAGCCCTGGCTTACAGGAGAGAGCCACCCCTGAACTTGTTAGTGCTGCTGGTGCTCTCCAACCACTGACATTAGAAGATGGTATCTTTTCTGAGACTTCCTTGAAACATGTGTTGAAACTTCTGGACTTACATCTTCTCTGGGACTTTTAATCCCTTTCTCCAGCATCCATGTCCACCTCACTGGTAAAATGTAATTCCTCATTTTATTCCCCTACAATGTTCATGTATTATTTTTCTAACTAAATTAATAAAAAAGAAATAAAACATTTATTTTTTATTTCAAGATGAGATTCAGTTTACATCAACTTTTCCTAGTTTATTTGTTTTGACCAATTTGATTATAATTTCTAGGTTGTAATGTAGCATATATGATCACGATTCCAAACATCTACTTAGAAAGGGGTAAATTCAGTTGATCAGTTGATCAGTAGATAATTTTAACACCTTCGTGGAACCCACCACTGGTGCTTGGACTCTCTTGGGTTGACTACATAAAGGGCATTTGGCATCCACACAGAATGAATTCAGATTTCACAGCCATCCGGATGGCCCAGCCTTGGGAAGTAATACCATCAAATGTCCTTGGGAAGACAGTGAGTGACAGGTAGACCATAACCTCAACCCAGTCTGGCTTTAACTTTTCCATGTATACTCATTTTGGGACTTCTTTTTATCTGAGTCTGGCTTAGATTCATGTGGCCATTAGAGTCAATCCATTTGCACAAATACTGATTTATTAACCTGAAACAATCAAAGGGAGGGAGTGTCTATCTTTCTTCTCCTCGTTATCTCTTTGAAGGTTCTCTATCTGTGAAAGTGCTTGTGGGAGTGAATTAGGAGAAGTCCTTTGCTTTTGAAGATACGAAGACCTGCCTGGGGCCTCATCCCTGCTTCTGTCTAATAAGATTTCTTTTCTAATGAGAAAAGTTACCTCCTGACAAGAGGTTTTGACGAATAAGTAGGGAATTTAGTTTCTTTCCAGTAACTATGGGAAAACAAATCCAGAATAAAAAACCTGAGAAATTGGAGGATCTGTCTGGGTGAGGGAAGATAACGTAGGATTTAGTGACAGTCAGCGTCAGAGGTCAAGGTTTAAATACCACTCATCTGTATGAGACTTTGGTCAAATCATATAAACTCTCTGAAATTCAGTTTCTTCCTGTAAATAATCAAGAAGCTGGTGGCCCATTTCTCTGTCCCTTTTCATAGCAAATGTCCTTGAATGGGCTCTCAGCTCTCTGTCTCCGTTACTTTTATGCTTTCTCTCTCTTCATCCAATTCCCCAAAATGCTCTGCCCCTCCATTCTGCTAAAGTGACTCTCAGCATCCTCACCAAGGGCCTCCAGTTTTGGATGGCTCATCAGCATCTCCAACAGATTCTTATTTTACCCCACCTTGCTGAGGAACCCAACATCTTCCTCCCCTTTGCGCTTTGCTCCCATCACAGAGGCTGGGAATCTGGCAGCTCCATCTCCCCAAATCCCTGATAATGGGTTTCCGGTTTAGATTCCACCAACAGGAAGCCTTCAAATGAGATTTGGAGGAAAGAGGAGAAGCAGAAACCAAATAATTGTTCTCACGGACTTTAGCAAATGAAAGGTTTTCGCAGTGGCCTCCAGCATTTTCCTATGAATCATCTACTTCTGAAGTTAAAACGATTGCAAGAGGTTTCCTGAACTTCCACAGCTTCCTGGCTCTCTGTAAGCTGGAGGTAAACCAGGCTACCAGGGACACCACCCTTCTTGGATCTGTGTTCCTTCTCCCTTTCAAGGGTTTTGTAAGTAACAACCACCTTAAATCCTTTTCTGCTTAATACCTTACCTTTTTTCATTTTTGGTATGTTCTCCGAATCACCAGCCTTCACACACTAACATGCATCAGAAATACCTGGACATCTTGTTAAAATAGACTTGTGGGTCCATCACAGAGTTGTTTTTTTTTTATTAGGATTTTTAAAAAAATTATTGGAGTATGATTGCTTTATAATGTTGTCTTAGTTTCTGCTGTACAACAGAGTGGATCAGCTACATGTATTCATTTATCCCTTCCTCTTGAGCCTCCTCCCACCCTGTCTCACCCCTCTAGGTCATCACAGAGCATGGAGTTGAGCTCCCTGTGACATAAACAGCAGGTTCCCACTAGCTAGCTATTCGGTCTTTCTGATTCAGTAGGTCAGGGGTGGGAGTGAGACGATGCTCATGCTGCTGGTCCAGCGGCCCACTTGGAGAACCTTTGACCTTTGGACCATTGAACTTCGCTTTCTGAGTTAATGGTACCACCATAAGTACTCTTGCTTAGGCCAAATACCTGGGAGTTATTATTGATTCCTCTCTTTCCTCTGTGACCATGGCCATGATCTTGGTTATGAAGATGAAGACCCTGAATTTTGGAGAAGGAAATGGCAACCCACTCCAGTATTCCTGCCTGGAGAATCCCATGGATGGAGGAGCTTGGTGGGCTACAGTCCACGGCTTGCAAAGAGTCGGACATGATTGAGCAACTTCACTTTCACTATGCTGACCAAGGTCTTATGCTGATATGTGGCATTTGAACCCATCTTCCTCTGAGGCTGACTGTTGCCAGAGCCTATGTTATCTTCTCGCCCCGCCTGTGGTAGACCTATCACAGTTTTTTTAATTGGGGAAATACTTTGTATCTGCATCTCTTTCTCCATGAAGACTGAAGAAGGGTCTCCAGCTGAAAGAATTTAGAGATTTAAGAAGTGAGGGGCCTGTATGATGCGATCATTGGACTAGGGAAGAGTGGTTGAATTGTTAAGCCTGCTTAGGGTGCATTTTCAGATCTGAGGTTAAATTTTTATTTTTCACTGAATTATATTTAATTTATAATATTGTGTTGGTCTTTTCCATTATAGGTTATTATAAGATACTGAATATAGTTCCCTGTGCTGTACAGCAAATCCTTATTGTTTTTCTCCTTTCTATATATGTATATATGTATCTGTTATATACATCTTATATATGTATGTATCTGATAATCCCAAACTCTTAATTTATCCCTCCCCTTCCCTTTCCCCTTTGGTAACCACCAGTTTGTTTTCTGCATCTGTGAATCTGTTTCTGTTTTGTAAATAATTTCATTTACATTATTTTTCAGATTCACATATAGGAGATACAATCTCTGTCTTTCTCTGTCTTACTTCATATAGTAATCTTGAGGCCCATCCACATTGCTGCAAATGCGTTATTTCATTCTTATGGTTGAGTAGTATTTCATCGTATACTATATATATATTTCATTGTATCTATCCGTCTATATCTTTATCAGTTCATTTGTTGATGGACACTTGGTTGCTCCCACATCCTGGCAATTGTAAACAATGCTGCTATAAACACTGGGGTACTTGTATCTGTTCAAATAAGAGGCTTCCTCTTTTTCAGGTACATGCTCAGAAGTGGGGTTGTGGGATCATATGGTGACTCTAGGTTTAGTTTTTGAAGGAACTTCCATACTGTTTTCCATAGTGGTTGCACCAGTTTGCATTCTCAGCAACAGTGTAGGAAGGCTCCCTTTTCACACTCGAGGTGAATCTAGTGAGTTGAGTCTGCATAACCATGGAATTCTCTCCAGCAATGTTTCCATGGGCTACTGTGGTTCTGGAGTGTCCTAGGAGCAGAACTGCTAAATCAAGGATCATATACACTTTACCTTGTGGTGGTATTGCCAAAAGCCATGCACGTATACTCTCCCATTGAAACGTTCTCCACACCTGCTAATACAGCGTTGCATCAAACCTGTGGATCTTTGCCAATTGCTAGGTGAAAATTTTTATTTTGCTGTTTTAAGTGCAGATTATTTAATTATATGTAAGAATGAATATCTTTTTGTATGCTGCTTCTGTGAACTGCCTACTCATGATGGGCACTAGTTATGAATTTGGGGATGGTAATCTTAAAAGAAAAACACATTGTCCAAGCTACCAGGGAAATTTGTTATTATTATTGTTCAATTGCTAAGTTGTGTCCAACTCTTTGCAGTGCTATGGACTGCAGCATGTCAGGCTCCTCTGTACTCCACTCTTTCCCTGGAGTTTGCTCAAATTCATGTTCCTTGAGCTGGTGATGCTATCTAACCATCTCATCCTCTGCCATCCCTTTCTCCTTTTGTTTTCAATCTTTTCCAGCATCAGAGTCTTTTCCAGTGAGTCGTCTTCTCCTCAGGTGGTCAACCTATTGAAGCATCAGCATCAGCCCTTCCAATGAATATTCAGGGTTGATTTCTTTTAGGATTGACTGGTTTGATCTCCTTGCAATCTAAGGGGCTGTCAAGAGTCTTTTCCAGCATCACAATTTGAAAGCATCACTTTTTTGGCATTCAGCCTTCTTTATGGACCAACTCTCATATCTGACTTGACTACTGGAAAAATCATAGCTTTGCTATACTTACCTTTGTCAGCAAGGTGATGTCTCTGCTTTGGAATACATTGCCTAGGTTTGTCATATTTTTCCTTCCAAGGAACAAGAGATTTAAAATTTCATTTCAATTTCTATCAGAATATTAAGGAGGAGGTCCCAATACCTTGGGGCTAAGGTTTAGACACTGATGTCAGAGGTGTGACTTTTTCTAGAAAGTAGGCTTCCTTTGTCCTGGCCAGTATCATTTTGACTGGGGCCACCACCCTCTGAAAAGCATCATCCTACCCAAGTGTAGGTACCAGCCAACCAGAGACTGGGACCTCGATTCCCAGCTCCCAGCTCTGTAACCGGATCACAGGTGAAATTTTGCCCATGATACAGCCCTAGGGAAGCACTGAGAGGGAAGAAAAAGCAATGAATAAAATGAAACAATAAAATAAATCCTCTTGCTTATAGGTTCAGTGGGAACTGGGAGTCAGAATTATGCGTTTGGCAGCATAGAAACGATGCTAATGAATGCAAAAGTTATGATCATACACATTTTAACCCACTGTACAGCTCCTTAAGAGAAAATAAGTCTCCTAAATCAGTAAGTTTGTCTAAACTGAGCCCTGTGGTGCATACACATACTGTGCTGTTCCAATTTTTTAACCTGGAGTATGAAGGAAATAAATCTTCTGGATTTCTTCTCCTATTTTTGTCAGGGGAGAGCGATGCATAGATTCTGTTGAAAGGGGGCTGAAATTGCCCTAAACCCAGGCTTGGAGACGGGGGCATGGTGCTGACATCAATCAGAGAAAGAACCCAGGGCGTGGGGATAAGATGCTGGTGAGGTAGACATCTGTCCTGAGGGTGTGGTGGTGGCCCCAGGAGTTGGACTGGAAAGAGGGAAAGAAGTCGGTATGTTTGGGAATGTCCAGGAGTCTGCCATAATGTCCATATGGTAAAGGGAGGGGAGAGAGAATGGGACAAGCCCAGAGAGGGAAGCATCCTGACAAAGGGATGCTGCTAGGGCAAGGGCAGTGGGATGAGTGATCTCCATGTCACCATCCCAAGTATTCAGGTGCAGGGAGATGAGGAAGGCAGGAAACAGTGAGTGCATGCATGCTAAGTCACTTCACTCCTGTCTGACTCTTTGTGATCCTCTGGACTGTAGCCTAACAGGCTCCTCTGTCCATGGATTCTCCAGGCAAGACTACTGGAATGGGTTGCCAAGCCCTCCTCCAAGGGATCTTTCCGACCCAGGGATCGAACCCATGTCTCTTACGTCTCCTGCATTGGCAGGTGGTTCTTTACCACTAACACCACCTGGGAAGCCCAGGGAGCAGTGAGAAACCTACGAAGGCAGAGTTTTACTGCCAAAGGGAGTGAGGCATGTGGGCTCCCCGGATGCTATGACAGGTGGGCACAAAGCTAATTAACTGTATCCTGGATGATTCTACTACTGGTTGTGTTAAAGCTCTTCCTTACTGGAGGCTTCCTTACTGGGAGCCCAGTCCATGGAAAACATATGGGATGATGGAGTTAGTGGCTTAGCCGCAACCAAACGATTACTTTTTCTAGAACTGCACAAGTCTTCACCAGAGCATTTCACAAGCACACCGCTGGAAAATAACCCCAGGTAAATGTCTAGGCTTCCTTCAAGGCCCCTGCCTACAGCCGCGCTCCTCCGGGACCACTCTCAGGCCTGCGTAATCCCAGACTCACCAAGGGCGGAGCAGAAAGGGTGTGGCCGCCCCTAGAATCCCTCTCCTAGATGAGAGAACTGAGACTGAAAGAAGAAGTGATTTATTCAAGGAATCTCAGGGAGTCGGAGGCAGAGCTGGGACCAGACCCCAAAGGGAGGGCTGAGGAGTTGGTCCTAACATTGAGCCAGGGTCTCTGCGCCTGATCTGGGTGGGCAGAGCTGGTGCTGTTTCCTCCCTGGCGGTTCCACTTGGGCTGAATTAACAGGAATGTGGTCTCAAGGACAAGGGATTGGCTTTTATTCCTCTCACGGCCACAGCGGGAGCACTGAGGGATATTCTGGGGGAGCCCAGATTTAGGGAGTGCGCCTAAAATATCTAGAATGTGTTCAAAGAGCGGAACCAGATGGCGAGTGGAGGTGACAGCCAGGCACGTGGGCGCGGGTCAGGGCGATGCTCAGAGGAGCCAGGAGCTGGCCGTGCAGAACGTGATGATGTTGCTGCTGTTTCGTCGCTAGGTCGTGTCCAACTCTTTGTGGCCCCACGGCGGTAGACCGCCAGGCTCCTCTGTCCGTGGGCTTTCCCAGGCAAGAATACTGGGTTGAGATGCCCTTTTCTTCTCCAGGGACCTTCCAAATCCAGGGATCGAACCCGTGTCTCCTCCATTAGCAGGCGGACTCTACCACGGAGCCACCAGGAAAGCTCGCAGAACGTGATAACTGAGTGCAAATATATGAAGCACTGATGTGAACAAATAATGTACTTTGCTTTGTTCTTGTCATTTTCTCTATCATTAATTGATTATCCTGTTGCCATGGAGCTACTTCTCAGGTTTTATTCCAAACACGGAAGGCTGTAACTCCTGCACACCCTGCTGGGGGGGACCTGACATCCTATTGAAGGAAGTGTCCCAGCCCTAAGTGCAGGTGTTAGAGGTGTTGCCTTTCCCATAGTCCACCCCAGAAGTCTTTTGTTTAATTCGTCTGGGAGGGGGCCCTGTGGTTATCCATTTTAAATACAGCAGTGTGTACATATCAATCCCAGACTCCCTAACTATCCCTTCCCTGCATCATGCCTCACTTTGAACTTTTGGCTTTCCAGTCTGGATGCCAATCAGGTCCCTTGGACTTGAAGTTGAGATTGCTCTCCCTTGAAAGGGAAGCTCAGTTTTTCTTGCAGACTCTGATTGGGCTCCAACCTCTAGCCTAACTCAGTACTCAGTCATACCTGGGAAACAACCTTGATTCAGGCTCCCTCCATCCCAGTAATTCAGTCAGAATCTCTGGGGTGGGACAGAGGCATCAGAATTTCAAGTGCTCCCCAGGGGCCTCCAAAGGGCAGCTGGGGATGAGAGAGACCACCTCTGGCAGAAACCACCCACATCGTAGCCCCCACCCCTACCTCCAATCCCCTGAAGCTTTGGTTAACCACCCCCATCACCACCCCTTCCCCTCATCAGGATGCTGGTTTCTTCTAGGAAATTTTAACATAGTAACCATGTCTCCAGCAATACAAGAGCTCTTTTAAATGTCAGTCCCAAACTGGTTGTTGCCTTCCCCACCCGCAAGGAGTAGGAGGTTTGAAATATGCCCCCAATCATCAGGTTGCTGGCTGAGTACAGAGGCAGCTGGCCAAGGAAAACGGAGCCTCAAATGAGAGCAACATACACAGAAAGCTGCAGGGCGGTGCAAAATAGAAAGGGAAGCCATTCCCCGTAATGAGTAACCGGCGGCAGGCGCTTTACAGAGCAATCCAGTTGATAAATACTCTGTACTTAAAGTGAACTTTGAACAAATGCATAAGCAGAGATTGAATGTTTTCTGCAAATAGAAGCAAGCAAGGGCTTCATACAGAGAAGCCATGGCCCAGCACAGACTGAAGTGAGACAAGAAGACTCGGCAGAAATAAAGTAGCCAAACCTACGTGGTAAAATAAATTTCAAAACACCCAGATAAATTAGAGGACAGGCAGGCTTCTTAATGATGGTAAAGAGGGGTTGCATGGGTTTTGTAGGGAGAAGAAAGTGTAAACGCTTATCAGAATCTCAGGCTTCCCTGGAGGCTCAGTAGTAAAGAATCCACCTGCCAAGGCAGGAGACGCAGGTTCCATCCCTGGTTTGGGAAGATCCCCTGAAGAAGGGAATGGCTACACACTCCAGTATTCTTGCCTGGGAAATCCCATGGTACAGAGGAGCCTGGCAGGCTACAGTCCATGAGGTCACAAAAGAGTCAGATACAACTTAGTGCCTAAGCAACAACCATCAGAATCTCACTGTGTGTATTTAGTTTGCTGATTGCTGACTGTATAGTAGGTGCTTTATCATTTTTCTTTCTACAAGGTGGGCTCATAGTTTTCCCTCCATTCTTTTGCTGTCTTCACAAAAGTCAGACAAAGGAATCCCAATGGGTTCTTTATAGAAATCTACCTGGACAGAGGGGTTTTGGATGTCCAGCCTGAGGAAAGACCACATAAATAGCTCCCCTTAGAGAATGGGCCCTCAGCATCCTGACTTCTTTCTGGGATGCTGAGAGTTATGTTAGCACCATCAGCTTCTAGAATAGAGGATAATCAGTGGCTGTGACAAAAGAAGAATGTTAAAGTCCCAGGAACAATGTGGTTGGGTCTGGCTTCAGTGAGACAGGAAGCCAGAAAGACCTGGGAGGGTACTCAACTGGAGAGGTTGAGAGAGTCAACCAGAGTGTTTTTCCAAGCAGTCAATGCCTGCCTTTCATTCAGATGGAAAGCCAGGTACGTCTTTTCCTTGTGCAATACCAACCACTGTCAGCAAGGTGGCCCGTAAGTTCTAATAGCTACGAATCAGTAAGAAGGTGATGCGACTCCCTTGTCTGCCAAGACTGGGGATTGATTTGAGTTTCTGATGGAAATAAACAGGATTCGCTTTGCTTGGTGATTTAAACAGACATAATTGAACAAGAAACATCAGGGCTGAAAGTAAAGGGCCGTGAATGAATCTATTATTTCAGCTTTGCCTTCATTCCTGCTCCTCAAGAGAGGCACCCCTTATCTCCCCCCATGGCTGGGGACTCTCTGAGCTTCTGGAAACTCAGCAGAGGAGAGGGTTAAACGACCTTGTGGCTGAAAACAGATTAAGAGCGAGCAATAACACGAGAGCTGGGCTGCAGCCAAGCGCTGCCCTGGCAGTCCGCTTGTGATAGCTACACACGGCTATGCGGACGGTCCCCTTGGCCTTTCACAGAAAAGGGCAGATTGTCAGCAAACAAAGGGATAAGAAACCCACACCTTAAACAGCTAGAGAGAAGCCAGGTGGGAGAAACAGCCCTTGCCGGGTCCTGTCTCTTGGAGCCTTTGAGGCTAAATCCCATTTCACAGCAGATTTAATGGAGAATTCTTCTGAAAGTCAGGATCTGCCCACCGCCTTTGAACATCTTCCTTTAACATAGTGTTAATGAGCTTGACTCCTTCTGCAGGACCAAGGCCCCTGTTGCCACCCTGGCACCTGAATGGAGATCCAGTTTCACCCCTGATTTTTCTTTTTTACATTCTTTTATCTGAGAAGAAAAGAATATTTAGACATTTAATTGGCATGTAACGAGATAACTATAAGAAGTTAATTAGTTCTCAATTAAGTTGCATTTACTATACCTCCTGAATGTGTTCACAGCAATTAGGGGTGTCTAATGAACTTGCAGAAGCTGCCTGCTTCCCACAGCAGCAGTACCGTGACAGCTCGCTCCTGGGGTCTGAGGCACCATGGCATCGTTTTCTCAAAAGCTAGCATCAGTCTATACATCCAAGCTGTTTTAGGATCCAGTGGTTGGAATAGCTGGTCAATTGTGGAAACAAAAAGCTGGAGCAGCTCTGTGAACATGGAAACAAAGAGTTGTGGAATTCATGTGATATGAAGAACACTGGCTTTGGAATCCAAGGGATATGGGTTCAGGTCTTGACCACTACTTTCTAGTACTGTGACTTTGGGCAAGTCAGTCAGTTCAGTCACTCAGTCATGTCCAACTTTGCGACCCCATGGACTGCAGCACACCAGGCTTCCCTGTCCATCACCAACTCCTGAAGCTTGCTCAAACTCATGTCCATTAAGTTGGTGATGCCATCCAACCATCTCATCTTCTGTCACCCCCTTCTCCTCCTGCCCTCAATCTTTCCCAGCATCAGGGTCTTTTCCAATGAGTCAGTTCTTTGCATCAGGTGGCCAAAGTATTGGAATTTCAGCTTCAGCATTAGTCCTGCCAATGAATATTCAGGTTTGATTTTCTTTAGGATGGACTGGTTGGATCTCCTTGCAGTCCAAGGGACTCTCAAGAGTCTTCTCCAACACCACAGCTCAAAAGCATCAATTCTTGGCTGCTCAGCTTTCTTTATAGCCCAACTCTCACCTCCATACATGACTACTGGAAAAATCATAGCAAGTATCTCCCCAAATCTCTGAGCCTCAGTTTCCCCATTCCTATGGCAGGCATAAAAGTAGGGAGCTTACTAAGGTTTCTGGGTAGATTGGTCAGAGAGTGAGGGCAAAGCCTTACAGGTCCTGTATACACTAAACATTTTGTTAGTTCATACATGTCTTTCTGTAGGCTCTGTGGTTTTGTTGGATTTGGGCAAAGAGGTTACCTGACCAAACGCATGAGAGGGGTTAATCACCATTTTAAGTTATTGCAGGAGCCCCTAGTCACATTTCAATGTCCTGTTAGTGGAGAAAGCTCCCTAAAAGCATTACAAAATAAGATGGGTTGGCTAGGGGCTGTAGGTGCATCCTAAGTTGCGTCAGTCCAACTCTGTGCGACTCTTGGAATGTCACCTGCCAGACTCCTCTGTCCATGGGATTCACTAGGCAAGAATACTAGAGTGGATTGTTATGCCCTCCTCCAGGGGATCTTCCTGAACCAGGGATCAAAGCAGCATCTCCTGCAGTGGCAGGCGGGTTCTTTACCACTAGCACTACCTGGGAAGCCCTGGGGGGTTTAGGTGGATAGTTCAGTTCAGTTCAGCCGCTCAGTCGTGTTCGACTCTTTGTTACCCCCATGAACCGTAGCATACCAGGCCTCCCTGTCCATCACCAACTCCTGGAGCCCACCCAAACCCATGTCCATTGAGTCGGTGATGCCATCCAACCATCTCATCCTCTATCGTCCCCTTCTCCTCTTGCTCTCAATCTTTCCCAGCATCGGAGTCTTTTCAAATGAGTCAGCTCTTCGCATCAGGTGACCAAAGTATTGGAGTTTCAGCTTCAACATCAGTCCTTCCAATGAATACCCAGGACTGATCTCCTTTAGGATGGACTGGTTGGATCTCCTTGCAATTCAAGGGAGTCTCAAGAGTCTTCTGCAACACCACAGTTCAAAAGCATCAATTCTTCAGTGCTCAGCTTTCTTTATAGCCCAACTCTCATATCCATACATGACCACTGGAAAAACCATAGCCTTAGGTGGATAAGGTTACTTACTCATTTTATCCTGGAGTTTCCCTTAAGATGCAGTGAGATAGAGATCAGGAAAGTGATGGGGTTTATCAGCTAAACACTAGCACTGGGGAGCTCGTGAAACTCGTCTCCTCTGGGGAGAGTGGTGGACGGGGGGAAGCAGGGGGCAGAGGGGCAAGGCTCTCGGGGAAGCAGTGTTACGTCTCCGTGAGTGTCCAGCGTTCTGTCTCTTCCTCCCTTTTCCTTTCTAGCCAGGGGTTCACCTCTCCTTCAGCACCAGCTAGGATTAAAAAACCATGCTGAGGAATCATCAGAAGGAGGAAAAAAATTTACAAACTCATTTGCATTTTAATGAATTTTTAATTGAACCAAAATCTGTTGTTTCTGTTTAAAGATGCAGGGCTGACTTTGTGGTCTCTGCTGCTGTGGGCCAGGCGGGAACCTAATGTGATAAAAACAATGATAATGCTAAGCTTAATTAGGTTTGAAATCTTGTCTCGGAATCTGGGAATGGCAAGCATTTGCCAGCAGCAGGCTGAGCAGCCAGAGTGTGTTGGTAGATACCCTCTTTCTAAAACCACCAAGGAGGCACCTAGATCAGCCAGACTGGGCCAGGAGGACACCCTCAAACACCCTTTCCATCATAGTGCCTTTGGGTTGTTAAGTGTGAAAGCCAGACAAGCCCAGCCAGTGGGAGGTAGACACTAGATTTCTGCCCTGGCTTTGGTTTTTTTTTTTTTTTGTAATCATCAACGGCTTCACTCTTTCTCTATATCACTTAGCAGGGTCCCACTGAGATGCAGAGATGCTGGTCAAGGTGATCTGTGTAGCCTTTGGGACAAGGCATTGAAAGGCTACCACTGAAAACAGTTGCTAATTGTCTGGGATTTTATACTACTTATAAGCTAACATATCGTGTTTCCATGGATGCTGGCAGAAGGCATGACACTCTTGGGTCAGAGACAAAGGACTTTATCACTCAGCAAAAGCTGTAGCCAGAGCTTCATGCTTGTACCAGTTCTCTGTGACCTGTGGTCCCGAGCTTCATGTCTGTACTGGTTCTCCGTGACCTGCAGTGCCATGGAGGGAAGGGCACATGCCACAGGTGGGCTTGAATGGCTGCTTCACAGACACTGAAGTATGTTACACTCTGTGCCTGGAGGACTCGTCCCTTTTACAAGGAGGGGAAGAAAGCTGGGTCTGGGGAGAGTGACCCCCTTAATCCCTTAAGGTTACTGGCTGCAGGCACTGCCCTGGGAAGTAACCCAAGTCAGAGCACTCAGGGCCTTGCACTCCTGGAGCCTTTAGCAAGGACATGCAGTGATGCTCAGGGCCCATGGTGGTTGCAATTCCAGCCACCATGCCTGTGTACTACTTCTACAGTCTACGGCAATGTCTCAGTGGATTTGAAGGCAGTGGGTATAGTAGGTATACTGGGAAGAGGTTTGCTTCTTTACTGGAAAGGAAGGAGGTGTTTGTTGAAATTATTACCCAGGCAGTCCCCTGTTTGTGTTTTATTTCTAGGTTTTTTTTTTTTTTTTTTTTGTATTTTTGCAGTACAGAAAATTCTGGAGTTTTAACTGATGAGTACCTCTCCACTCCAAATTTCTCCATTTGTTCCAAACATCCTGCTTGCTTTCTCTCCTCCCTTCCTCACCAGTTCTGGACCCCTCAGCCCCAGCAGTCAGATATAAGCCTGGTTCACCCCAAAGTGATGACCCCAGGAGAGCCAGAGGAAAAGACATCACATATTTGGCTTTAAAGATTAAAAAGCCACTGCCCCAGAGGTGGCAGGAAAATTTTGGAAGGATGTTTGTTTGCCAAGCATCTGTTTCTTCTCCAAACATAGACTGCACAACAACTCCGTAGACTGAGATGAGGAGAGAATAATCAGAGAAGAAGAAATAGGTGTGGAGCCCTTAGGAACTGTCCCTCAAGTTGAGTAGGGGATGCCTACTCAAGAGAACCATCAGATAAATTTAGGGATAAGCTATAAAATGTAGTTTCCATTCCAATCCCAAAGAAAGGCAATGCCAAAGAATGTTCAAACTACCGCACAGTTGCACTCATCTCACACGCTAGTATGAAGAAGGCAATGGCAACCCACTCCAGTGTTCTTGCTTGGAGAATCTCAGGGACGGTGGAGCCTGGTGGGCTGCCATCTGTGGGGTCGTGCAGAGTTGGACACGACTGAAGCAACTTAGCAGCAGCAGCAGCAGCACACGCTAGTAAAGTAATGCTCAAAATTCTCCAAGCCAGGCTCCAACAGTACATGAACTGAGAACTTTCAGATGTTCAAGCTGGATTTAGGCAGCTTGAAAAGGCAGAAGAACCAGAGATCAAATTGCCAAAATCCTACGGATCATCAAAAAAGCAAGAGAATGCCAGAAAAACATTTACTTCTGCTTTATTGACTATGCCAAAGCCTTTGACTGTGTGGATCACAACAAACTGTGGAAAATTCTTCAAGAGGTGGGAATACCAGACCACCTTACCTGCCTCCTAAGAAATTTGTATGCAGGTCAAAAAGCAATAGTTAGAACTGGACATAAACAATAGACTGGTTCCAAATAGGGAAAGGAGTACGTCAAAGTTGTAAATTATCAACCTGCTTATTTAACTTACATGCAGAGTATATCATGCAAAATACTGGGCTGAATGAAGCACAAGCTAGAATCAAGATTGCTGGGAGAAATATCAATAATTTCAGATATGCAGATGGCACCATCCTTATGGCGGAAAGTGAAGAGGAACTAAAGAGCCGCTTGATGAAAGTGAAAGTGGAGAGTAAAAAAGTTGGCTTTAAACTCAACATTCAGAAAACTAAGATCATGGCATCGGGTCCCATCACTTCTTGGCAAATAGATAGGGAAACAATGGAAACAGTGTCAGACTTTATTTTGGGGGCCTCCAAAATCACTGCAGATAGTGGCTGCAGCCATTAAATTAAAAGACACTTGCTCCTTGGAAGAAAAGCTGTGATCAACCTAGACAGCATATTAAAAATCAGAGACATTCCTTTGCCAACAAAGCTATGGTTTTTCCAGTAGTCATGTGTGGATATGAGAGTTGGACTATAAAGAAAGCTGAGCACCGAAGAATTGATGCTTTTGAACCATGGTGTTGGAGAAGACTCTTGAGAGTCCCTTGGATAGCAAGGAGATCAAACCAGTCCATCCTAAAGAAAATCAAACCTGAATATTCATTGGGAGGACTGATGCTAAAGCTGAAGCTCCAATATTTGACCACCTGATGCAAAGAGCCGACTTATTGGGAAAGACCCTGAATCTGGGAAAGATTGAAGGCAAGAAGAGAAGAGGATGACAGAGGATGAGATGGTTGGATGGCGTCACTGATTTGATGGACGTGAGTTTGAGCAAGCTTCAGGAGTTGGTGATGGACAGGGAAGCCTGGTGTGCTGCAGTCCATGGGGTCACAAAGAGTCACGGACAACGCTGAGTGACTGAACAGTAACAATGGGAGCAAAATGGTGTTCTGGAAAGTAATGGTAGAGAGAACCTGAGAAACTCACAACATTTTTTTAAGGTGTGCTGAATTTTCCCCATGGCCTAGGCCGGCTTCCACAAGTGGCCCGATCATCAAGGTTGACAGAGGATTTAGTCCAGCCTGTGGGTTTCAACTTGTCCTTGCTCTCCCTCATATTATATTCATCTTCCCTGCGTGACTACCAGCTCTGAGGACTTCAAGTGCAGTGTCAGAAAACAGCCTCACAGGACTGCCTACAGGTGCGTGAGGTCAAATCCCTGCTGGAGCTCACCTGCCACCTGCCCATCCATGTGACTCATCTACCCACCTGCCTACCCGTTCACCCAGCCGTCTACCCATCCATCATCCTCCTACCCACCCACTCAACCATCCAACCACCCACATATTCATCTATTTACCCGTTCACCCAGCCGTCTACCCATCCTTCCATCCACCTATCCACCTACCAAGCCATCCAACCACACACCTACCCAAGCACTCAGCCATCTGACCCCAGATACTCATCTACCTACCCATTCACCCACTCATCTACCCCCTCTCATCTACCCATCCATCATCTACCTACACTTGCACCCAACCATCTAACCACCCACACATTCATCTAACCATCCACCTACCCACCCACCCAGCCATCTAACCACCTGCCTACCCTCCCACCCAGCCAACTACCCACCCACTCATCCATCCAAATGATTCAGCCTGTCTGTGATTTATTTAGGTTACTCTGGCTCCATATAAAAAGGAACACTTGGAAAAAGGTGGGCCTGTGAGCATGGAGAGGAGAGAAGGAATTTAAGAGAAGTTTCTTTTCCACGTTTACTCTAATCACTGAACTCTTTCTTGCCCCCAATCCTTTAAATGCATACGTCCTCTCATCCTATAGAAGCTCTAGAACAGGGGAGGGAAACCAGGCCATTTTCACTGTTGCCCAGACTGGAAAACAGGACCACGTCTCAGACAGAGGAGTTAGAGCAGCCCTCCTGATTTGACAACTCTTCTAATGCATCCCTTACAATAGTGAATCCAACCAGAGAATCAGTGACTCACACCAAATAAGCCTAGTTATTTTCAGTGCCTCTCTTTTTATAGGTAGAAGTAAAAATCTTTGTCATTTTCTGGTAGTCTACTGGGAATTTTCAAAGATAGATGTAGAAAGTATTCTGAACATTTTATTTTATTTTTTTCTAAATTAGGATACAATCTAGGGAAGGCAAAAATATAAAGAGTTGTCAGAGGAGATACTTGATTAAGATATTATCACTGGATGCTTGAAAAATAATAATTAGCTACCTATTTATCAAGGTGACTATGAAATGTTTTAAAACAACAGGCTTATCAAGCATCTGAGCTCTTTTTATGTGATGAATCTCTGTTGTTTTATAATCAAGGACATAATAAAGTAAACATAAATCTCAGACAGAGGCATAGAAAATGATTCTGCTAAAACAAAGAACTTTTACTATCTAGGAAGACTGCACAGAAGATAAAGAATATTCTTTTATATTGTGATAATGACATTGGTCAGTAAATCAAGGAGGTCAGCCCATCAAAGTCAAGAGAACTTTGACAAAATTTGACATTTTTATGGTTTCTTTTTAGAGTCAGGTTATTGGGTTGGTGCAAGAGTAACTGAGGTTTTGTATTGTTGAACTTTTCCTTTTGATATTGGAATACGTGGGCTTCTCTGGTGGCTCCCAGTGATAAAGAATCCATCTGCAATGTAGGAGACTCAGGAGATGTGGGTTTGATTTCTGGGTCAGGAAGATCCCTTGGAGGAAGGCATGGCAAAACACTCCAGTATTCTTGCCTGGAGAATCCCATGGAGAGAGGAGCCTGGTGGATGACAGTCCATAAGGCTGCAAAGAGTTGGACATGACTGAAGCAACCGAGCATGAACACATTCTTAAATAAATGTGGCTATGGCATACATCATTTTAATGCATGTTTCTTGCTTTGTTTTTTATTATTTTTTGCTAATGACTTATTACTTACTGTTTATTTTATATCTATTTTAGCCTGGGGAAGTGATGTTAGACAAAAAGCAAATTGGAGTGGTTTTTTTTTTTTTTTAGCAGCCTTTCCCTTCTCTAAGGGATCTCCCCAACCCAGGACTGAACCCAGGTCTCCTGCATTGTAGGCAGATTCTTTACCAACTAAGCCACAAAGGAAGCCCTTCAAGTTCAAAATAGGTCATAAAATAGTGGAGACAACTTGAAACATCAATAATGGCATTTGACCCCCAAACTGCTAATGAATGTACAGTGCAGTGGTGGTTTGAAGTTTTGCAAAGGCAATGAGAACCTTGAAGATGAGCACAGTGGCCAGCCATCAGAAGGGGATGATGACCAACTGAGAGCATTATCAGATCTGATCCTCTTGCAATTACGTGAGAGGTTGTCCAAGAACTCAACGCTGGCCATTCTGTGGTCATTTGGCATGTGAAGCAAATTGGAAAGGTGAAAAAGCTCAGTAAGTGGGTGCCTCAGGAGTGGACCGAAAATTTAAAAGATTGTCGCTTTGAAGGGTCACCTTCTCTTATTCTGTGCAATAACAATGACTGGGCAACTTTCGCTTTCACTGGTGGCCTGCTGCCCGTCTGATCCACTACAGCTTTCTGAATCCCAGCAAAACCAGTACTGAGAAGTGTGCTTGGCATATTGATGAAATGCTCTGAAACCTGCAATGCCTGCAGTGGGCACTGGTCACCAGAAAGGGCCCGGTTCTTCTCTGCAACAGCACCCGACTGCGTGTTGCACAGCCGATGCTTCAAAAGTTGAACGAATCGGGCTATGCAGTTTTGCCTCATCTGACTTATTCACCTACATTGAAGGTGCACTGAAAGTCACTCAGTGGTGTCCGGCTCCTTGCAACCCATGGACTATATGGTCTATGGAATTCTCCAGGCCAGAATACTGGGGTGGGTGGCTGTTCCCTTCTCCAGGGGAATCTTCCCAACCCAGGGATTGAAGCCAGGTCCCCTGCAATGCAGGCGGATTCTCTACCAACTGAGCTATCAGGGAGGCCATATTCACCTGATGTCTCACGAACCGACTACCACTTCTTCAAGCATCTTAACAATTTTTGGTAGGGAAAATGTTTCCACAGCCAGCAAGAGGCAAAAAGTGCTTTCCAGAGTTTGTTGAATCCCGAAGCATGGATTTTTACACTACAGGAATAAACAACCTTGTTTCATGTTGGCAAAACTGTGTTGATTGCAATGGTTCCTATTTTAATTAATAAGGATGTATTTGAGCTCAATTATAACGATTTAAAATGCATGGTCTGAAACTGCATTTGCGTTTGCACCAGCATAAATATAAACTGAGACAAACAGGTCTCGCTTGCCAAATTGTGTCTTTCTCTTACCCTCATTTATATCTTAGAAATGAAAGCAAATAGGCACTTTCATTTCTGTCACTATGGCTCCTAGTATAGTCTCAACCATCCACATTAATTATGATTTCTAACGAAAGGAAGTAACTTCTATTTCACAGCAAAAATAATGAGGTAGATTATCTGAGGACTGTCAGTCATATCCAAGCACTTTAGCAGACTAACAGAGATTGTAATACATGCCACACAACTTTATTAGCCACAGACACCACTTTTATAATTTAAAATGAACACGTTTATTAACATGACCCAAAGATTTAGCTGTATAGCTTATAAAAATGAGGAGCAAAAGCACATAAACTTTAAATCATAATTTATAACCAAGTCTCATCATTCTATATTACTTACTTTGAAATTACCTAGATATCTAAGAGTTATCGATTAATTAGTATACTGTGATAAGTGTCTAAAGTTTTAATTCACTTAAAGATGCTGGAAATTATGTTTAAACTGGTTCAATACAAAATATAATTACTGTTGATAGGAAGAGTTGGTCAGATAATCACTCAGTTTAGTTGGATGCAAATTCACATTTTTCATAATCTTAAACCTCATCAGGGATAATGCTAGATTATTTGATTAGTAACCTACATAAATTTAGGAGACTCAGATTTTTTTGTTGAAAAAACAAACCCAAGTAAAATAAAGCATACTGTTACATTCACTTAACACCAATCAATCAGAGAAAAGATGTAGCAAGTGTTTCTTGTAATTTGCCAAAATTTACTGTAATTATGTGAGTTTGGGGCCTTAAAAGGTTCTGAGCTAACAATTTATGTAAGATGGATTTTCTCAGCTCTAGCACATTGAAGTATCAGAAATTCAATGTTTCTATTTCCTGAGAATTTTAGGAATATTCCACATATGCAATGATCTGTGTTTATAACAAGCACTCCTATAACCTAAGAAACATAATTCATATCCTCCAAAAGTAGGAAAATATTTTATACCCTTGCAAATGAAAAGTCAAGGCCTTTGTCATGGATGGTCATATAGAGTATTTGTAGCTCCAGCTCTACAACTTAAGCTAGAAGTCAAAAGTAAATGTAGAAACACAAAAACTCACTGGTCCAGATTTAAAAGAACTGGTCTCCTCCCTTATGGGCTGAAATTCCTAATTGATCAGAGCTTCAAATAGACAAATAGAGCAACAAGCTAGGTAGAAACAAGTCTTCTGTTTCTTCCAATAGAGATTTCATCATCCCTCTACAGAGATTCATTTCAGTTCATTTTAGTTGTTCAGTCGTGTCCAACTCTTTGCGACCCCATGAATCGCAGCACACCAGGCCTCCCTGTCCATCACCAACTCCCAGAGTTCACTCAGACTTGCGTCCATCGAGTCAGTGATGCCATCCAGCCATCTCATCCTCTGTCGTCCCCTTCTCCTCCTGCTCCCAATCCCTCCCAGCATCAGAGTCTTTTCTAATGAGTCAACTCTGCCTGAGGTGGCCAAAGTATTGGAGTTTCAGCTTTAGCATCATTCCTTCCCAAGAAATCCCAGGGCTGATCTCCTTCAGAATGGACTGGTTGGATCTCCTTGCAGTCCAAGGGACTCTCAAGAGTCTTCTCCAACACCACAGTTCAAAAGCATCAATTCTTTGGTGCTCAGCTTTCTTCACAGTCCCAGTCTTACATCCATACATGACCAGTGGAAAAACCATAGCCTTGACTAGATGGATCTTTGTTGGCAAAGTAATGTCTCTTTTTCAACATGCTAACTAGGTTGGTCATAACTTTTCTTCCAAGAAGTGTCTTTTGATTTCATGGCTGTAGTGCCCATCTCAGTGATTTTGATGGGACCAGATGCCATGATCCTTGTTTTCTGAATGTTGAGCTTTAAGTCAACTTTTTCACTCTCCATTTTCACTTTCATCAAGAGGCTTTTTAGTTCCTCTTCACTTTCTGCCATAAGGGTGGTGTCGTCTGCATATCTGAGGTGATTGATATTTCCCCTGGCAATCTTGATTCCAGCTTGTGCTTCTTCCAGCCCAGCGTTTCTCATGATGTACTCTGCATAGAAGTTAAATAAGCAGGGTGACAATATACAGCCTTGACGCACTCCTTTTCCTATTTGGAACCAGTCTGCTGTCTCTCTACAGAGATTACACATGGTCAAGTCATAGAACCCACATTCCAATCATTACTGCCACCCCAGTGATTCACTTATTGGTACCAAGTGAACCAGAGACAAGACAGAGTATCAGATAGGGAGAAAGGAAAAACTTCCTCTATCTGCATTTCCTCTGGACTGACCTATGTGTTCAGAACAAGGTTCTGCTGCCGTGACGTAGGCACACACGCAGACTGGGACTGGGTCCTTTGTGATGTCAGGCAATGCAAGTGGTGTGTCGATCTCAGTGTGATGCTCTTAGGGTGACAGATCCCACGCTACCCTGGGAGCCAACTGACACGTGCCTGAGGCAATGTGCCCACATAGGGGCTTCCTAGGTGCCTTGGTGGGTAAAGAGTCTGCCAGTAATGCAGGAGACATGGGAGACACGGGCTTGATCCCTGAGTCAGGAAGGTCCCCTGGAGGAGGGCATGGCAACCCATTCCAGTGCTCTAGCCTGGAGAATCCCATGGACAGAGGAGCCTGATGGCCTACAGTCCATAGGGTCAAAAGAGTCAGACATGACTGAAGCAACTGAACACGCATGCGTGCATGCTAAGCCAGCAGAGAAGGAGGATTTCCCTATGGACTTAGAGAGATTTTTCCCATGGTAGGGAGCTTAGGCATCTTCCTACCCAATGTCGTCATCTGCAGGAGGGAAAACTGGGTCCCTAAGAGGCCAAGACTGTTGTCCGGGTCCCACACTGAGTTACATATAGTTTTAAGACCAGAAAATGCAGATCTGTCTTCTAATCTTCATAGGCAGTGATGTTCATAGTCAGTTACGTCATGTAGCCAAGTTATTTTTCTGGTGCTGAAAACCCCTGAAATCCTACATCCTAGCCAGTTATTTTCACTGCTTTTGTCATTATCGGGGTCTTTGAGTCTGTAGA
The DNA here is from genome assembly GCA_006408695.1 of Aepyceros melampus. NCBI lineage: Eukaryota > Metazoa > Chordata > Mammalia > Artiodactyla > Bovidae > Aepyceros > Aepyceros melampus. The sequence continues at coordinate 32,208 of SJXQ01004687.1, forward strand.
AATTTGAGAGGAAAGTCAGGTACTGTGTGCTCAGAAATGGTCCACTTTTTTTGGATTAAAGATAATTATAATAATAGAAATTCCATTCACTGAGTACTTTCTGCAGGCTTGATATTCTACTATGGGGTTTACATTGGTTCTCTCGTGCAATCCTTTACAATAACCCTTCAAGGAAGGCACAGCATTGTCATTTCTACATAAGAAACCTGTGGCACAGAATAGGAGAGTAATTAAGGCCAAGGTTTCACAGGATTAAATGGCAGTGTTAGGATTAGAACTGGGGTCTGATTCTTGAGCCTGAACTCTTACCACTTTTCAAGAATATTAAGTCAAGGTTCTGGAAAGTTTTGCATGTCGAGCTATTCAGTCTGGGTATTATCTTCTAGGCAGACCTTCCCCAAAACTTGTTCTGTAAGATCACCTTGAGATTTTAAGAGATGTTACAGAGGGCAAAGAAAGTACATTTCTGTAGCCCAAATCATTTACAAGACCCCCACCCCCAACACAGGGAATCAGGTCTGTGCACTCCCTTTAATATGCCACTGTCCATGGTGAAACACAAAGAGAGGATCTGATTTGTAGCCTCTTCCCCAAACTTACTTGCCCATGTTTCCATGTTCAGAATATCATCTGTGGACAGACTATGGTACTGGAGAATCTTAGATAATTTCTGAGCAGAAACATAGTCAGATCTGTATTTATGAAGGCATCTGAGGCAGTGGATTCAAGAATGGACACTGGTGTCCAGCTTATGGGAGACCAGTTAGGAAGTAGCTGATTCCACTGAGAGAGAAAGAAAAGGAAAACTAACTTCACTCCTTCACTGCTGATGGCGAGACTGGACTCCAGGAACCCAGAACACCATCATCCTCAAAATCCTCATTCAGGTAAAAAGCCATCCTGTGTGAGACAGCACTTTGAGGACCATGGAGAGCTCTACGCACATATACACACACACAGTTAGCAAAGACGAGACATCAGAGATGCTGAGTGAATGCACAGGCAGACTCCAGCCTGTAGCCCGCTCTCTCTTTGTTGATCCCAGTTGCAAACACGCCCAGTGCAGGAACACAAGCTCCCGTGCGTCAGTCCAGCCACCAGGCCCACCATGGACACTCATCTGCCTTGTCGTTCACAGCCTGTTCATCTGGGGGTGCCATCCATTGGTAGAGTATATCCTTGGCACCATCCAATTCTCCACCCACATGGAAGCACCCAGGGCAGTGAGTGGCTGTCACAGGTCTTGCTTCTCTGCAGGTGCAGGTGTGTGTGTTTGGTTCTTTGCTTGTCTTTACCTCTCCCATCATCACAGACCTTGCTGGACTGTCTGGATTGTGGACGAGTTCTACTGAAAGCAAGTCTAATTGGGAATATGTGAATATTTGGACTATTATTTTTGTGATTTCCTTCTAGGGGTCTGTTAAAATAAACCACAGCAGTGTATAAGGGGAACGTCTGGGCTCATGGTGGAGGGGACAGACTAATTGCTATAGAACCAGATAGAATGTATGGGATTTCCAACTCCAAGTCCTGATACCCATGGACCTTGGACAAATGACCAACCTGACTCGATGGATATGAGATTGAGCAAGCTCTGGGTGTAGGTGATAGATAGGGAAGTCTGGCGTGCTGCAGTCCATGGGGTTGCAAAGAATTGAACATGACTGAGCAACTGGATTGGATTGAACCGAACTCTATACTTCAATTTCCAAATATCAAAAACAGGAATGCTGGAATTCTTTCTACAGTGGGTTTAAGGATTAAAAGAAGGTACATCACTCAGTAAATGATAGGGACCAATGTTTCTCTGATGGCTCAGACAGTAAAGAATCTGCCTGCAATGAGGAGTCCTGGGTTTGATCCCTGGGTTGGGAAGATCCCCTGGAGAAGGGAATGGCTACCCATTCCAGTATCCTAGACTTTCCAGGTGGCTTCAGTGGTAAAGAATCTGCCTGTGATGCAGGTTTGATTCATGGACCAGGAAGATCCCCTGGAAGAGGGCATGACAACCCACTCCAGTACTCTTGCCTGGAGAATTCCATGCCCAGAAGCAGGCTATAGTCCATAGGGTTGCAAAGAGTCGGTCACAACTGAACAACTAACACTTTCAGCATCTGTTCACAGAAAGGACTTGGTGCTGAGTCCAAGTGCCTTCTGCTTTTGGCACAAATTTCTTTCTTATTTCACTTTGCTTTTGCCTGTCAGTTAGTCCCCATTCAGGTCCAGTGGTTCTGATGGCCAGGAAACTGCCTTGGCTAACGTATCCAGGTGCTCTAGCATCTGGATATAGTTCTAGCCGTATCTGACGCGTATCTCCACTTCAGGGACTTGAATGAAAATCGCAGTTAGTGTCAGCTCCATCAAGTCTGGGAATTGCTGGGCTCCAAACTCTTCCTCCAGGGAGGCTTTTAGCAAGATGACTTAGGTTATCACACAGCTAATGTTTAGTGAACACCTGCTATGTGCTAGGCATTATGCTCTGTGGTTTCACAAGTTATTTTATTAATGTTACAGAAAATGACAATTCTATGGCACCATCAATAGCTCCAGGTAGCATTTATACATATGTGTCCCATCCTAGTTGGGTAAAACTTCTCTTTTCCACTTTTAGGGGTAATATTCAATATATTTATCAGTGTACACAGCTTGGGAACCAATCAGAATGAGGCATTGGAGAGTCTCACTTGGGAGGGTGGACTTGAGGAGAGCAGTTATTTACTAGCTGGAATAAGAATATTTTAGCAATTCAATCTTCAATACTTTAACAATTGATATGGCTAGTCTGGGTCGGCCTGGATGAATATTAACCCCATCATTCTTCCCAATGGCTCCAACACAGGAGAGATGGTAAAATATTTCTTTACCTCTTCACTTGCTGTTAGGGGAAAAATGCAGAAAGTACTACCCTTGGGGGGCTTCCCTGATAGCTCAGCTGGTTAAAAATCCACCTGCAATGCAGGAGACCCCGGTTTCATTCCTGAGTTGGGAAGATCCCCTGGAGAAGGAATAGGCTACCCACTCCAGTATTCTTGGGCTTCCCTGGTGCCTCAGTTGGTTAAGAATCCACCTGCAATGTGGGAGACCTGGGTTTGATCCCTGGGTTGGGAAGAGCCCCTGGAGAAGGGAAAGGCTACCCACTCCAGTATTCTTGCCCAGAGAATTCCATGGACAGAGGCTCCTGGCAGGCTATAGTCACTGGGGTCGCAAGGAGTCAGACACAACTGAGTGACTAAACACACATGTACACACACTACCCTTGGGGCTCCAGGGAGAGAGAATGAAAATGAGATTCATGGTTTCTAGACTCAGGAGTCGGAAGCTGGGTGGCCTAGCTGAGGCTGTGTGTACAGTGGCTAGGGGCTTCCCAGGTGGCTCAGTGGAAGAAGACTCTTCCTGCCAGTGCAGGAGGCGCAGGAGACTCAGGTTCAGTGCCTGGGTCAGGAAGATCCCCTGGAAGACGAAAGGGCAACCCACTCTAGTATTCTTACCTTTAGAACTCCATGGACAGAGGAGCCTGATGGGCTACAGTTCATAGGATCACAAAGAGTCTGACATGACTGAAGCGACTTAGCTCTCGTGCACACTCGCATGCACGCGCGCACACATGCACACTCGCACACACGCACACATGCACACACATGCATTCTGTGACTCCTGCCTCAGGCTCTGGATCACATGGACCTGGGTTGGAGGGCTCCCTCCATCACTTTCCATCTGTGTGATTCCCAAGAATCAAAGGGTAGCCGTTTCCCCTCAGCGAACCCCAGTGCAGGAAGCCAGTGAGAAGATGAGAGGAACCTCCCTAGCAGGGTGCAGGAGGACTCAGGGGATGGTGGGACCCCTCCTCACTGCTGTGAGGCTTTGCCAGCTCCCCTCTGCCCTCAGTGCCGTTCAGGAGGGAGAAGGGGGAAGGGGAACCCCTTGAAAGAAGAGTTGGGGAAGAGCTGAGAAATTGCCACTTTTATAGATGGTGACAGGACTTCCCTGGTGGTCCAGTGGTTAAGAGTCTGTCTGCCAGTGACATGGATTTGATCCCTGGCCCTTGAAGATCCCACATCCTGTGGGGCAACTAAGCTGGAGCGCCATGGCTGCTGAAGCTAGCATCTCCTAGAGACCGCGCTCTGCAGCGAGAGAAGCCGCCTCAGTGAGAAGCCTGCACACCCCAACTAGAGGGGGCCCCCACTCGCCGCAGCTAAAGTCCATGCACAGCCACGAAGACCCACTGCAGCCAAAATCAAACAGATGATGACACATTTCCCTCCTCCCCACCCCTGTGGCCTCTAAAATGGGGGCTCAGCTGAAGCAGTTACAGACGTTAACTCTGTGTTATATAAATTTGGATAGTTATTATCATATTAATATTATACAGAATATTAGTTGTTTATATACAGAAACAACGATGCTTTTGATATAATTGTTAATACACAGAAACAATGACGCATGGTGGCAATGGTCACGTGTGAGGCAAGGACAGCGCATAGACAGGGGCCTTAAGTCCCATCAAGAGTGTCTCTTGAGCACCCCATCACATCCCTCTAAGGGGGCCCACTGGCAGCCCCCTGCCCCCGAACCTCAGTGACCTCAGCCTAACTCCTCTTTCAGCTTCTGGCTTCACCCCTTTACCTGGACCTGTTTGGAATGGTGACCTGAATTCACGCTCCCTTCCCTGGCCCACCGGACACTTCCTCCCAGTGTATCTCAGGTTTGCTTCTATGGGACTCCACCTCTGAAATCAACATTTCAGACATCCCATTCTCTGATCATAACCCTGTCCCCGCTCACGTTTGTCACCAATCACGTGCATCCTCCTTCTGACAGCCTGTCACTTGACCTCTCTATTTCCCTCTGTCCATCAACAACCCCTATCCTTCCTGCCTGGAGTCTGGGATCCATGCGGAGTGTCACCCACTGCTTGCCAGCATCCTCAACTCAAGCCCCTTCATCTCCCCCTTCTGACAAAACCCCAGCTATGGACCACTTCACCTCTTGGCCCTTTCTGCTGCATTGTAAAGAAAAAAAAAAGAGAGAGAGAGAGAGAGAAAGAGACACAGCCTGCAGATTGAGGCCAAGATAAATCCCCAGTAATCAACCAGAAGTGGAGCTGAAGCTGCTCCAGATGACTTCTCTTTCTCCTGATCACTCTCTGCCCCCAGTCTTCACAGTGGCTTTTGGCTTTTTATTTTCTTTTACAAATTCCTCCTCCTGTTATATTTTTTTATATTGGTTATTTATGGTGGCACTGGGTCTTTGTTGCTGTGCGAGGGCTTTCTCTCGTTGCGGTGAGTGGCAGCCACTCTCTTGTTGCGGTGAGTGGCGGCCACTCTCTCGTTGCGATGTGCAGACTTCTCATCGCGAGGTTGCTCGTGTTGCAGGGTGAGGGCTCTAGGCACATGGGCTTCAGTAGCTGTGGCTCACGTGCTTAATTGCCCCGCAGCATGTGGAATCTTCCCTGACCAGAGATCGAACCCCTGCCTCCTGCATTGGCAGGCAGATTCTTTACCGCTGGACCACCAGGGAAGTCCCACAGTGGTTTTAACTGATCACACCTATACCCACCCTGTCTCAGCAGGTGATCTTACTTACGCTCTACCTCCAGAGGAAGTACCACCGCAGGCCAGCGTCCTCAAAACGTCCTCAGACACGCTCACACCTTCTCACGGATTTGCCCCTCAACGGACCGCTTCTGCTTTCCTCTGCATCCCAGGCTGCACCGTTTCTTGTACCTTGGCCTTCGTCCCCCCTGCCTCCTCCCCTTCCTGGCTCTGTCCCCACTGTGGCCCCACACCTTCAATGTCTTCTCTCCTGCCTCTGTCCCTGCAGATGCAAAGATTCTGAAATCATCCCCGCCCTAGAAACAGAAATAAATAGAAAACAGCCTCTCTTGGCTTTGCATCTCCCCTCTAGCTGCTGCTCCTACCCCCCTTCTTTCTTTGTGGAGACAGTGGTTTTTCACTCTTTGCTTCTATTTCCTCATTTTCACACCCTCCTGGGGCTCTGCGGCGCTTTATAATCCCACCACCCCTTTGACAGGGCTCTGCTGCTGCTGCTCAATCACTTCAGTCATGTCCGACTCTGTGCGACCCTATAGACCATAGCCCACCAGCCTCCTCTGTCCATGGGATTTCCCAGGCAAGAATACTGGAGGCAACCTTCCTCTAGGGGATCTTCCCCACCCAGGGATCACACCTGCGTCTCTTATGTCTCTTGCATAGGCAGGGGGGTTCTCTACCACTAGCATAAGTATCTCTGGTGTCTTTGAACATCCCTCCACCTCCATGTGTGTGTTCCAATCCAGGTTCCACCATCTCTTGCCTGAGTGACATAGTAATCCCTTAAGTGAAGTCCTATTTGCCCTCTTGCTACCCTCCAGCCCCTTTTCCACAAGGCAGAGTAATTCACCCCGGAAGTTGATGCTATTCCCCTCCTCCACTTTTCCCTGTCTTCCTATGGTTTCCATGTAAAGCCCATTCTCTTGGTCCTGGCTTTGGGAGTCTACTCTGGCCTGCACCTACCTCCCAGTGCAGTGCGTGTCCTCTATCCAGCTACACTGCACTTATTCCCTGCTCATCTGTGCCAGTCTCTGTGATCTCAGGGCCTTGCTGCACTCCTTCTTCTGCCTGGAACACCCTTGACACCCACACAGCCCCTGTTGGGCCCCTGGGATAGCTTTCCATGGCTACCTGTGCTTCTTCAATCATGGATCTAGCACAGGCCAGTTGTAACTGAGGTTTAATTTTCTGTTTCCCCAAGTAGACTGTAAGCTTCAGGAAAGCCAGGCCTGATTTGGTATTGTTCCCTTTTAGATATCGAGCACAGTGCTGTCTCAGCAGACAAGCAAGGTTTATTGGGCCGAATTGCCATGACCCTCCCCCAGCCCACTGTGCTGTAGGGTCTCAGGGACGCCATCTGGACTCTTTAGACATCACTAGCATGCAAGGAAAAATCAGCTCCTATTATAGAAGCCCCAGGTGCACGTTTTTCATATCATTGGTGGGGCTCATCCTTGATGGTATTTTCTCTCCCTCATGGTTTTGGGAGAAATCAAACTGGCACGATACTGGTTTTCTCTGAGTGGCTGGAGAATGATCCTACATCTATCCTGGATCTAGTTCCCATGCTTTTCATCCAAGCCCTTGAGCTGGGCCAGACGCTACAGAGCCCATGACCATGAACTCAAACAACGCTGTACCTACGAGACCCAGACCTTATGCTCCTGGCAGCTCCCTGCCTGCCGCCTTTCCTGACACTTAACGACAACCTATGGGGATGGGTTAGCGGCAGAAGTCAGATGATCTTCGATGACAAATGAATCCAGATAATTAGAGCTGAGGCCATGTTACTGATACAGCATAAGATGCAGACAAAGAGCCCCAGGCATGGCAAAATCCCGGACGCCCTCGCCTCTTGCCCAGCTTCTTTCTTCCTCTTCCACTGCCTTCTTCCAGGTCTTTTAACTTAAACTCCCATCTCCAAGTCTGTGCCCTCTGCATTGATCTTAGACTTTAGGATTTACTCTCTCCCTTTTGCTGGCCTGGATATCATAGCAAGCACCCAGCTCCTAGAAGTTCATTATCGTATCTGCCTGCCCTTCCCCAACCCCACGAATGCAGATGGCGAAAGTGAATGTGTGTATGGGTGTGTGTGTGAGACAGAGCAGCTTAAGGAGTTTGTTTGTGGTCTATAAGGCTTCTCCCTCCTTTGTCCTTTTTTTCCCTTTTTAATTATTGGAGTATATTTGCTTTATAATGCTGTTAGTTTTTACTGTACAGCAAAGGCAATCAGCTCTACATACACGTACAGCCCCTCTCTTTTGGACTTCCTTCCCATTTTGATCATCACGGAGCACTGAGTAGAGTTCCCTGTGCTCTACAGTAGGCTCTCATTAGCTGTCTATTTTTATAAATTGTGTGTGGATGTCAATCCCAGCCCCCCAGCTCACCCCCTGACTTCTCCTTCCCTTGGTCCCTCGACAGGACTTCAGAGGCCCTTTTCAGAGCCACTGCCTCGCTGGCCTCAGTGCCCTACTTGCTCCTCCATCCTCACCACGTTTCAGGGCTCTGGCTGCCACATGCTCTTCCTGCTCCTAGAATGCCATTCCCACCTCCTCTGCTTTGCAAACTCCTGCCCATCCCTTTGGGAATCAGCACCAGAGACCCCTCCTTTCTGAAGCCTCCCCACTGCTGCAAGCAGAGATGGACGCGCCCTCCCTCCTCTACTAGCAACACCCCCACCAAGCCCAATTAGAGCTCCTGCCATATTGTGGCCAGGGATTGTTTGCTGGTCTCTCTCCCCGACTCAAATGCCAGCTTGCTCACCAAGTCTCACTCCCGCCTGGATTGCCCAAGCCCACCCTGTGACTGGTGCTCAGCATCTGTTACTATTATTCCTAGGCAAAGAGGAGAAAAGTCCCCACCCAGGAGGCCTCACTCAGCCTTGGGCAAGTAGGGGAGGTGGTCCTTGGAGACTTAGAGGGAGGCAGCCTCCCTCCCCACTCATCCTTCACCTGCTCCCACTTCTTTTGTGATTTAGTTGGGATTTGGTACTTCAGCCTCTTGGCCAGCCCCTTAGAAAGAGAGTCATCAGTGGTGACAGCCCTTCACCTCACTCACATCAACAGGGCTTGCTGAAACGATGCCCGGGGCCCTGCCTTCCTGGCCTCTCCAGCACTTGTGCCAAGTGCGCGGGACCTGGCTATTCGAAGTCCCTGCCCCTGGCAGGCCCATTATCTTGGCGGTGTTGGAGCTTAGGAAATTAATGAAAAAGGAAGGAAAGGCCCCACAGTCTCAGACTCTCAGTCAGGGGCAGGGTGACCCTTGAAGCGGGCAGTATTCGGAAGCTAATGTGCTGACCGCGGAAGCTCAGCTGGTCCCAGCCCTGTGCGCCCCGCATCGCTTTCTCCTCGTGCCAGACCATGAGCTGCTGGCCAAGAGGCAGCAGGCACGTTGCTGCAAATGCCAAGCAGGGGCAGCTGTGCCAAGATTTGCAGGAACAGATGATTCTTCACAGCCCAAGAGACTTAACCCATCCGCTACCCCCACTGATTCGAAAGGAAATCTGGAAGGAAGCCGTTGCTGGTTACCAGCCACATGCAGGTACTTTGTATGGTTTACTTCCCTTCTGCTGCCCCCAAACTCTGCGGCCGTTCCCTAACATCCCATCTGACAGAGGAGAAAGCCGGAGCTCCTGAGGGTGGTCCCTCTCACAGTCTGGCCACCTCTTATTGTTCCACAGGTTGCGTCTGGCACAAGGGCGTTGGCCAGGTGGACAAACAGGGACTGAAGTCTGCCACCTCTGGTTGTCAAGCTGTGTTGAGCCTTCTCCCACAGACTGGCCACCACCCCGCTTCACAGCTAAGTCCAGGGCTACCCTAGAGTTGGATGATGGTTGGATAGCATCACTGACTCAATGGACACGAGTTTGAGCAAACTCCGGGAGACAGTGAAGGACAGGGAAGCCTGGGGGGCTGCAGTCCGTGGCGTCGCCAAGAGTTGGACACGACTTGGTGACTGCGCAGCAACGACACTCGAGCTGCTCTAAACCCTCGGTTGGCTACCCCACCTCCCTGTATGTTTCAGTCCGAAGAGCAAGCCCCAGACTCAGGTGAAGGAAAGACAAGTAGAAACAGGTGGAGATTCGGGTCTGCAAGGAGCAAGGATCCGTTTGATCTTGGGTGGCCTCGACCAGCAGCGGCTTCGGTTCCTGGCTAGAGACTGAAGTCGGGTCTCAGCTCAGAGAGAGCTGAATCTTAGCTGCTAGACCGGTGGGCAGTGACAAAGCCCCGGCCCTTCAGCTTTGCAGAAAAGACTTCCCACAAAGACAGAAAGTCATGAAACAAATAAAGTGTTTATTAGGAGGAAAGAGTATAGTACGTGTGGGCAGACACACGGGCCGACTCAGAGAGTAGTAGTTTAAATCACTTATATGGGGCATTTCTTCCTGGTTTCCTGTGTTCAATCATCTTGCTTTGCCTAGTTCTGAGCCTCTTGGCCTTCCCGGGTGGCACTAGTGGTAAATAACTCATTGCCAATGCAGGAGACATTAGAGATGTGGGTTTGAAACCTGGGTTGAGAAGATCCCCTGGATGAGGGCATGGCAACCCACTCCTGTATTCTTGCCTGGAGAATCTCATAGATGGAGGAGCCTGGCGGGCTACAGTCCGTAGGGTTGCAAAGAGTCAGACATGACTGAAGCAACTCAGAGCGCAGGAGCCTCTCTTTATCTCATGATTGTCCCGTGTGTGAACACCCATCTTGCAGCCAAGAGAGAGTCCAGTGAAGAGGTCTATGGGTGGGTTGACATCACTCCCTTTTGACCTCCAAGGAGCTTACCAGTCAGGAAGATCTCCTTGACTTAGAGAATTTTGTGATCTTTCATCTCCTATCTGGGCAAGACCCAGCCTTCTCTCTTGACTGATATTTTGGAGTTTCTGTCAAAAAAACTCCAGCAGCTGCTTA
>SJXQ01004687.1:42992-60947 GCA_006408695.1 Aepyceros melampus
GGTGGGGGCTGGCAGGGGCGGGGGGTGGAATGTACCTCCTGCCTCGCATTGATCTAGTTTCTCTCTGCCATTTTATTTCTTCTAATCATGACTTGATAATTTGTGAGTCCCACCCAGCTGCTTCTCATTTTTCAGTATAAACTTCTTTGGGCTGCATTTGGGTGGGACTGGGAGACAGGGACACATATCTTCATATCATCTTTTTAATACACCTTCAATACCAGAGTTGTCTTGAGCACAAGGCAGCTTGATTGGTTTCCCCACAGCTGATAAAATTTGGGTTTGGAGGTCAACATCTTCATGGAATTGTTATAAATAATACAGCAAAGCCTAGCTGAACACAGTGCCGATGCTGGTTTCCTTCTTGCCTTCTGATTGCCGCAGCCTCTGCCTCCATCTCTACCCTCTCCAGCCCATCCTACAGACCTCTGACAGAAAGCCTTCATAAATCAGTTTGTTCATTGTTTTTCTCCTTAACTCAAAAGCTTCAAGAGAGTCTGTGATGCCCAGAGAATAAAATACTAACTTCACCCAAAAGTGGTTCTCAAAGTGTGGGCCCCAGGCCAGAGGCATTAATATTCTCTGCCAACTTGTTAGAAATGCAGAAAGTTTTAGGGCTTCACTCAAGATCTCCCGAATGAGAAACCCTGGAGATGGGTCCAGTCATTTGTGTTGGAACAACTCTCTAGGTATTTCTGACTCTTAAGTTTGAGCTCCGGGAGTTGGTGATGGACAAGGAAGCCTGGTGTGCTGCAGCCCATGGGGTCTCAAAGAGTTGAACACGAGTGAGCGACTGAACTGAAAGTTTGAAATCCTGACTTACTACCTCTTGGTTACCTTCCGCTCAAACCAAATCTACCCTCTCCTTGCTCTTGGTCATGTGCTGTTTAATAATTTTCTTCGGGCCTCCCAGGTGGTACTGTAGTAAAGAATCCATCTGCCGATGCAGGAGATGCGAGAGACGTGGGTTCAACCCCTGGGGTGGGAAAGTCCCCTGGAGGAGGGCATGGCAGCCCTCTCCATATTCTTGCCTGGAAAATCCCATGGATGGTGGAGTCTGGCAGGCTGCACTCCACGGGGTCAGAAGGAGGCAGACATGACGAGCGGCTGAGCACGCACACACGGTTGATTTACTATGTTCTGTTAATTTCTGCTGTATAGCAAAGTGATCCCGTTGCATATATATATTCTTTTTAATTATGGTTTATCACAGGATGTTGAAGATAGAGTTCCCTGTGCTGTACAGTGGGACCTTGTTTATCTATTTTGTATGAAAGCACTTGCATCTGTGTTTAATCATCTTCATCTCTGCTCGTATGGTGCTCATGGGTGACAGCAGCAGCTGGTTTCTCCCTAACCTCCATCCTGCTTGTCTTTATTGCCAATAGATCTGTATTATGAAGCCATTGTTGTACCTAGCTGACACCATTTCCTTTGTACCTAGGAGCAGTCACAGAATTAAACTTGAGCTGATGATTTTAAGTGGAAGTTTAGAGAGAGGGACTTCTGAGAAGGAAGGTCATTGGGGGTAAACCCCTTTTTGTCTTTTCACTTTTTTCTCTTTCTCCCAACTGCTACCTGGAATATGGATAGAATGGCTGGAGCTGTAGCAGCCTTCTAGGACCTTTAGGGGAAACCTTGACAGGAAGGCTACATATAGCCAAGCAGAAGGATAGAAAAAGCAAGGGTTCTTTGAAGCCACCATTCCAGCAGCCCTGGAATCTCTCATGGGAGAGAGAAAATCTCTAACATAAAATGTGATTGAAATTTCTCTTTGTGTATGCATATCCAACCTGTTCTTTAAGGCATAGTCTTTTCACATCCTAATCATTTAACAAACAATGGGGAGCATCTCCTCTGTGCCAGGCCCTGAGAAGTTCCCACGAATGACATGTGGGAAACATGTCAGAAACATCCAGGCTGATGTCATTGAGGATGCATCTCTTTCCCTTGCAGTCTGTGAGCCTGTATGTCCTTTAAGGGCAGAGCCTCTGACTCATCCATCTTTGGATATTAACCCCTAATATGGAGCCTGATGCCTGGGAGGGCCTACTAAAAATTTGTGGCATGAAGGAGTGATTGTCCTAGATTCCTCTAGCAGCTTCATCTGAGTCCTCTAGTCCAGCAGTCCCCAGCGTTTCTGGCACCAGGGACTGATTTTCTGGAAGAAAAATTTTCCATGGACTAGGGCTGGTTGGGGCAGGGGGATGGTTTGGGAAATAATTCAGGTGCATTATATTTATTGTGTACTTTATTTCTATTATTATGGCATCAGCTCCACCTTAGGTCATTAGGCATTAGATTCCCAAGACTGGGAACCCCTACTCTAGTCTACATTGGTCAGATGGGAAGTGACATTTAATAAGCACCTATGTGCCTTTATGCCACGTCAGGCAATGTTTTCACTCACGGTTTCATTCCTTCCTCCTAGCCACCCAGCAACATTTGAGTCATCATCCTCCTGTACATTTGAGGATGTTGAGTCTTGTTGAAACAGAAATTACATGTGGGCTCATTTTACCTTCCATCAGCTGGTAGCTGATAGAAGTGGGGTTGATAACCTATTAGGATGTTTTTGGTTGTAAGAAACAGAAACTCCAGTTTAAAGTGGCTTAAACGATAAAGGGAATGGATTCACTTACAAAACCCCAAACCTTCAGAGGTAGGGCTGGTCTTAGGCAAGAGTAGTCCTAGAAGGTTCCTTCCGTGACACCCCATAAAATTTCCCAAGTTCCCCTGGTGGAATTGACTTGGGTTCCTTGCCCCCTCCTGAACCATTGGCAGGGCTGATGGAAGACAGGATATCTTAGGCTTATGTGGACATTTATGGCTTCCAGGCAAGTAAACAAGCAGAGGCTTCTAGGCAATAGCCCACCCTTTGCTCATCCACCCCATGCTCTATCCACACCGTGAAGGGCTTCACGTGCATGCATCTGGATATCTCTGCTCTCATGTTCAAGCTCCACATCTGGCCTTGGCCTGTGCCCACTGGCAGCATGATCTGCTTCTGGGAGGACAGAGCTGGGCAAGAGGCCCACGTAGGCCCGGAAGTAGAGCCCAGACACCAGGGTCTGCTCTGTACCTCTCTGGTAGCTCAGATGGTAAAGAATCTGCCCCCAGTGTGGGAGAACCACATTCGATCCCTGGGTCCAGAAGAGCCCCTGGAGAAGGGAATGGCTCCCCACTCCAGGATTCTTGCCTGGAGAATCCCATGGACAGAGGAGCCTGGCAGGCTTCTAGTCCATGGGGTCGCAAAGAGTTGGACATGACTGAGGGAGTAACATGCAAGATCCTTGTGGGTCTGTCCCCTCAGTCCCGCAGACTCCTGCAGCATAGTAAAATGCATGCTGTGTGCATGCGTGTGTGCTAAGTTGCTTCAGTCATGTCTGACTCTTTGCAACCCGGTAGACTGCTCCTCAGTCCTTGGGATTCTCCAGGCAAGAATCCTGGAGTGGGCTGCCTTGCCCCCCTCCAGGAGATCTTCTCAACCTGAGGATCTAACTCATGTCTCCTGTATTGGCGGGCGGGTTCTTTACCACTAGCACCACCTGGGGAGCTCAAAATGCATGCTTGCAAGCTGAACACCCTGAAGTGTGGGGCCAGGGCAGGGGCCCTGTTTCCTGATTGCAGTTTTGGATACAGTGATTAGCATTTTCTGAGATGTGAGTTTTGACCTGTGATAATGGCCATCTCCAGAGCTGGAAATACCATCATACCCATGCAAACCCCAGGCCTCCAGAATAAAGTGGAGTATGGCTTGGAAGGGCTGTGGTGGGAATGGATGCTGGACAGGAAACCACCAGATATCCCTACAGTGACCTGGGCTTTTCCTGCTAAACCATGATGCCCATCAGGCAGAAGAGCTTGCAGGCAGGACCTGTGATTTGTTCACCACTGAATCCCCATTACTAGTTGCGGAGTCTGGTGCAGCATAAGTGCTCAAAATATATTTATGAAATGCTGACTGGATGAACAAGACAGACTTTCTCGTATCCCCATCACTCATTGTTTCCGTCATCTGTATCTTACACGTACTCTAAATCTTTTTGCATTTGGCCATTTCAGGTAAAGTCTTTAGTTCCCCCAAGTGAGCCCCTAAATGCTCCATCCCATGACTGGGGCTGCAGGTGGGCTGGCTTGGTTCCTTCCCTCAAAAGAAGTAGACTCAGTCAAAGCTGGACACAATTCAGAGGGAAGCTGTCAGTGAGTAAAGAGCACCGTGTCTGCCCTGCAGCCCAAAGATCTCCAAGATGGAGTGTAACTGAGGGTGGGGCATACATTTCCCAGTCAGTTTTCTAGACTTTCAGATGCAGACATTAGAATTCGATCACATCAGAAATGTAATTTGGCCAAACATCATAGGGCACTTTGCTTTTGTCGGATTTATCATTATCAGTGGTCATCCACGGAAATAACTACACTTTGCTGCTCGAAATAGCTGGCCCTGTCTCTACTCCTGTCTCCACCATCAACAAGGGTCTGCTCTGGGCTGCTTGCACACCAGCTCCTGGCAGCATTTTTACTGAAAGGGAATTTTCTTGTCTCTGTGATGAGAACAAAATGTACATTACCTCCAGCTTCCCAGGGACAGCACCACATTTTCTGAGATGTGAGTTTTGACCTGTGATAATGGCCATCTCCAGATGATGGCCTGTCCCTGGACAGCTGGATCCAGGGCACCACTGAAACAGTTGTAGAAAACACCCTGAGTGTGAGGCTGCTCTCCAGATAAATTCAATCTAGTTCCTTTAATCCTTTCAGTCAGTGATTTGAATCAGCATAGGCCTAACCCTAGAGGGGGTGATATGACCCACATATCCCAAAGCCCTGGCTTGGTTCCAGAACCCACATTTCCCTTAGCTTGTTCTTGACTTTGGTCTCCTCCCTATTCACTCCATCCACCAGTTCCTCCTTAATCATAAAGTGTTAGTTGCTCAGTCATGTTTGACTCTTTGCAACACTATGGACATTAGCCTGCCAGGCTCCTCTGTCCATGGGATTCTCCAGGCAAGAATACTGGAGTGGGGTTAGCCATTCCCTTCTCCAAGGGATGCTCCTGGCCTAGGAATTGAATCCAGATCTCCTGCATTGCAGGCAGATTCTTTACCATTGAGCCAGCAATCAAGCTCTAAGATTGGTGTAAATTCTCTGAGGCATTAGAGAACTGTAAATATAATTTGGAATTGCATTCCAAAATGTTTCCTCTGTGTGACTGGTCCATAGCAAGTTCTAAATAAATAGTAGCAAGCCTCATGAGACCATAAATTCATACTATAATATTGTCTCTTATCTCTTCAGCACCAGCACTGGGTGGGTATAATCAGCTTGTAATTAGTAAAGAATGATTGATAAAGTGAATGAATGAAAAAATTCACTGTACCTAGATTCAACATGTATAAGTTGACTCACTCTTCTCTAAAGGTTAATTGCTTCCCTGTAGTGTAGCCTAATGGGAAGGCACAGTAATAGCTACAGTCTCCTGCAGTTTAGGGTGTCTCCGCCTCAGAGAATTGTCAGTCTTGACATGTTCAATATTGTATGGTTCATGGGATTTATCTGTTGCAGGCCCTGGTAGAGAAATAAGCATGGTGAGCTGAACTGGCATGTCTAATGTGCAGTTATGTGCCATGCTGGTCTTCACTTAGGTTCTCATCATTGCTACAATGGCCAGAGCTGATTGGCAGAAGAGGCAATAAAAATGAGTATCCAGAAAGTCAAGGCCTGATTTAAGCCCTGTGCTTAGAACAAATGTTCTCTAATTTATCCTACTGCTGTGCTATGCTCAGTCATGTCCGACTCTTTGCGATCCCATAGACTGTAGCCCGACAGGTTCCTCAGTCCACGGGATTCTCCAGGCAAGAACAGAGGAGTGGGGTGCCATTTCCTTCTCCAGGGGGCCTTCCCGACCCAGGGATTGAACCCATGACTCTTACATCTCATGCACTGGCA
Source organism: Aepyceros melampus (assembly GCA_006408695.1). NCBI lineage: Eukaryota > Metazoa > Chordata > Mammalia > Artiodactyla > Bovidae > Aepyceros > Aepyceros melampus. Next base: position 48,942 of record SJXQ01004687.1, read on the forward strand.
GGAGCATTCTTTACCACTAGTGTCACCTGGGAAGTGCCAATTTACCCTGCTAACAAGATGACATTTACAGTTTTCAGTTTCAGAAATGAAGGGGAGGGCTTCCCTGGTGGCTCAGTGGTAAAGAGTCTGCCTGTGCCTGCAGGAGACATGGGTTCTATCCCTGATCTGGGAAGATCTCACATGTGTGGGGCAACTAAGCCCGTGCGCCACAACTATTTAGCCTGCTTTCCAGAGCCTGGGAGCTGCAGCTACTGGAGCCCGTGGGCCTACAGGCCGTGCTCCACAACAAAAGAAGCCCCCACAATGAGAAGCCTGCACACTGCAGCTAGAGAGGGGCCCCAACTCACCACAACTAGAGAAAAGCCCGCACAGCAACAAAGACCCACACAGTCAAAAATAAATAAATAAAATTACTTAAAAAAATTAAGGGCGGGGGTAGTCAAATCTCAGATACCAGGTCTTACCAGTAAAGGATGTAACTCATACAAGGCACAGACTTCGGAATGATGACTGAGACATGGTTACATGGTGTTTTTAAACGTGACAGGACCTGGAGAAGAAGCCAGGGAAATTGTTGGAGAAAGTTTATTCTCGGGTTTAGATGCCCTCTGAAAAGATGTTGGTGGGTTGAATAATAGTCCCTCAGATATGTGCACGTTCTAATCTCTGAAACCTGTGAATATTAGCTTAGTTGGCAAAAGGGACTTTGTAGTCGTGATGAAGTTAAAAAGCTTGAGATGGGGAGATTCTCCTGGATTATTTATGTAGACCTGATACAATCAGTATGCAGAAAGAGCCAGGGTCAGAAGAGCAGGTGGTGTGATGAGGGAAGCAGTAACTGGAGGACTGTGCTTTGGAGATGGAGGAAGGGGCCACAAGCCAAGGAGTCCAGGTGACAACTAGAGGCTGAAAAGGGCAAGGAAAGAGATGTCCCTCTTGCAGCCTCCCTGAGCACCCAGCCCTGCAGATAACTGGATTTTAGTGGGAGAAGACTCATTTCAGACTTCTGACCTCCCGAATGTAAGAGAATAAATTTGTGTTATTTTAAAGTCACTATGATGAAATTAAAAGACACTTACTCCTTGGAAGGAAAGTTATGACCAACCTAGATGGCATATTCAAAAGCAGAGACATTACTTTGCCAACAAAGTCCCATCTAGTCAAGGCTATGGTTTTTCCAGTGGTCATGTATGGATGCGAGAGTTGACTGTGAAGAAAGCTCAGTGCTGAAGAATTGATGCTTTTGACTGTGGTGTTGGAGAAGACTCTTGAGAGTTCCTTGGACTGCAAGGAGATGCAACCAGTCCATTCTGAAGGAGATCAGTCCTGGGTGTTCATTGGAAGGACTGATGGTAAGCTGAAACTCCAATACTTTGGCCACCTCATGTGAAGAGTTGACTCATTGGAAAAGACCCTGATGCTGGGAGGGATTGGAGGCAGGAGGAGAAGGGGACGACAGAGGATGAGATGGCTGGATGGCATCACTGACTTGATGGACATGAGTTTGAGTAGACTCCGGGAGTTGGTGATAGACAGGAAGGCCTGGCATGCTGCAATTCATGGGGTCACAAAGAGTTGGACGCAACTGAGCGTCTGAACTGAAGTCTATGGCAACTTGTTACAGCAGCAATAGGAAGCTAACACAGGTGTCAGCCATCAACCCTGCATCTGCGACTAATTTTATAATGAGTAATTTTTTGAGTGTCTAACCTCCTACCAATGGAGGACTTACCAGTAGAGAATTTTCATGTGGCACTATAGTGACTTTCTATAGAACCCTAATGGTTTGTCTTGAAGTAGGAGGGGACTGAAGAAGGGGGACATTCCATATGACCAGTTTGCAAAGTCATTCTGCATTCCAGTTCCTTGTGGAAAGGCATTTGTTTTCAATAGCCAAGAACAACTTCCACTTTCAAAGAAAAGGTTAGAAAACAGAAACGTGTTCTGCAGAAAACTATTTTCTTAGGTTAGGCCTTTCTAAATTGTTCACCATAGGCTTTTGAAGATGTCCTTTTAAGTTTCCATAACTCAGTCTACTAGAGTGGTTAAAGGCATGGACTCGAGCCAAGTTGCCAGCAGTACCAAAGGCTCCCTTGAGATTCAGCACAACTTTCCTGTCAGGTAAGTCTGCTGTGTGTTTCTCTCCAGCAGAACCAGGACCCTGCCCCGAGGCTGCACTGTTGCTTCTTGACTGCTTCTCCCTTGTCTCTGCATCCCCTCCCTCTCCGGTTAGCAATGGTTCAAATCGGCCTTTTGGAACCCTGAAAGTGAAAGTGATATTGTGAGCACATGGACTGTAGCCTGCCCTGGTTCTCTGTCTATGCGTTTTTCCAGGCAAGAATACTGGAGTAGGTCGCCATTCTCTTCTCTGGGGAAATCTTCCCTCCCCAGGGATTGAACCCAGGTCTCTTGCCTTGCAGGCAGATTCTTTACTGAGACCAACCAGAAACGTGCCTTTGGAACTCAGGAAAGGTCATGAAGGCTGGAATGTGTTCTCTACAAACAAGGTGCTCAGGAGTTCTACAGGGTCCTACTGTGTTTCAAGATCATCAGTTCAGTTTAGTTGCTCAGTCATGTCCGACTCTTTGTGACCCCATGGACTGCCGCAAGCCAGCCCTCCCTGTCCATCACCAACTCCCAGAATTTACTCAAACTCACGTCCATTGAGTTGGTGATGCCATCCAACCCTCTCATCCTCTGTCATCCCTTTCTCCTCCTTTAAGATCATGGATGCTGCTAAATATCCTACAATGCATAGGACAGCTCACTCCCCACAATAAATTGTTGGCCCCAAATGTCTATAGCATCAAGGTTGAGAACCCTGCTAGAGGCTAGGAGTAGCTAAGTAATCACCCTGTGAGAATTGCTGCCAGACAAAGCGGGTGATAAATCGTATTGTAACTCCCAGGTGCCCTGGAAAAGCAGCACCCTCCTGTGAGGTTGGAACTTCCATAGGCCCTGCCAGTGCACTCTCTATTCAGCGAGATACCAGGAGGGAGCCTCTGGATTTGTACTAGCCAAGATAAACAATCCAGAAACTGTACACACTTCTTCCAATAAAGAACAGAACTCAGAGGGTAGACCTGCATTAGTAACCAGTTGTCATTTGCCAACGGGTTCTGGGCAGCCATGAAGTGGACAAACATTTGATTCTGTGGAAGTGAAAGCATGCATTTCAGGCCTGGATGGTCCCAGCATTGAGGGTTTCTCATCTCCCAAAGCCCTTCCTATTCATCAGGAGAAGCCCCATTGCAAAACATGTATTCAAGGCTTAATTACCAATAAATCCCCACAAGAAGCCACTCCATTGAAAGGCTGCACAATAGCTTGGCTTGGTAATCAATGCCCCATTCATGCGCTAATGAGTAGAATTAAATGGGTGTGGGAGGTATGGTGAGCAGGCCCAGGGACCAGAGGAGAGACTGGCTCTCTTTCCTCTGGGGGCTCTTCTCTAATTAGAGCCCTGTTCACATGCTGATCAGCCCTGGGATCCTTGGAAGTTAAGGACAGCATCCCCCTGAGGCATCTCAGCTCCTGCACAGGCAGCTGTACCGTCCCTGGGATCATCTCCAGCCTGAAACATCGGCCCTGCTTCCCACCAATTGTGTCTTGAGCTCCGTCTAAATAAGTTGGAGACGATCCCAGGGCTGACCTCCACCCATACGTGCGTATCATCAGGCGTCAGGTCCAGGGACTGGGTGCTGCTCTTCATGCGCTGTTCTATTTAACCCTTATCACAAATACGGGACTTGAGTTTTTCATTATTATCCTGATAATCGAGATGAGAAAACAGAGGTTTCTTGACTTTGCCCAAATCATATAGCTAAGAAGCAGAATGCTCTCCAACTCCCCAATGAATTAAACATTTATTTTATGCACTTGTGTGCCAGGTACTAGAAGTATAGTCTGATGAGGAGGACAGATACAAAAGTAGATAATTATCACGCCCCATGGGGACTCTTGAGTGGGGCCTGCTCCATTTAAAACCCAATATCCTTCTCTCTTGTGTTGAGCTATTCCTCACTGGTAATCCATGTAAGGGACTGTGGTGACTTGGACCAATGTGTCAACGATGAGACACCATCAGCTTCTTGCAAGGAACACTTAGCTCCTATAACTTTAAAGTTACTCAAGATAAGGACAATAGGAGAAAAGGAAAGAAATTTATAGTCTCATTTCATTTATGAATATAGATGTAAAAATTCTTATGTGAAATATTAGCAAACTGAAACTAATGGGGGTATTTTAAAATAATATACAAGGAATTCTTAAAATAAGAAAAATGATGACCCCAATAGAAAAATAGTCAAAGCATGTGAACATATGATTTATGAAAGAGGAAATCAAATTCATCTGAGGAAGTGCTTACAATTATTAATAATCAAAGAAAGACAAATTACCAAATAATACACCACTTTCTATCTAATAGACTGACAGAATTCGAAAGCCGGTTAATGCCAAGTGTTGGTGGGGATTTAGGGATGCAAACCCTTAGGCACTGCTGCCAGGAGGGTAGATAGTGTGATGTTCTGTGGAGCACAGTGGCGCTCTTCTCTTTATTGTTGTTCAGTTGCTCAGTCGAGTCCGACTCTTTGCAATCCCATAGACTGTAGCACACTAGTCTTCCCTGTCCTTCACCATCTCCTGGAGTTTGCTCAAACTCATGTTCATTGAGTTGGTGATGCCATCCAACCATCTCATGCTCTCTCATCCCCTTCTCCTCCTGCCTTCAATCTTTCCCAGCATGAGGGTCTTTCCCATTGAGTCAGCTGTTTTGAGTCATGTGGCCAAAATATTGGAACCTCAGCTTCAGCATCAGTCCTTCCAATGAATACTCAGGTTGATTTTCTTTAGGATTGACTGTTTTGATCTCCTTGCTGTCCAAGGGACTCTCAAGAGTTTTCTCCAATTAAGTAGCTGCACGTTGAATGACTCAGCACGTTGAATGACTCTTTCTCTCTGTAGTTGAAAGACATAGTTACACAGCTCCCCAAGGACATATTCCAGACTTGAGTGCAGTATCGGTTGTGGTGCCAGGAATCTGGAGACCACCTGGGTCCCCATCATCTGGAGACTGGATAGGTAAGCGTGGAGGGTGCACAGAGCCGAGCAGGGAGCAGCAGTGTAGAGACAATAGATTAATTATATCCATAGCAACACGGATGCACCTGAAACAAATTGTAATTGGCGAGAAAGGTAAGCAGAATGAAATATAGAACTCAATGTTTATGAGAAAGTTCAAACACATGCATATAATACAGATCTGTTTTGTGAGAATACATACAAACACAAGACATAAGTGCAAATGGATGGTTTCCATGGTGGGAAGGGGACAAGGAGTGGGCTGTACAGTCAGAGTCCCAGCAGGAAAGAGATGGCACACCCAAGCGAAGACAGGGTAGGTTTGTTTACAAAGGTGTGGAAGTAGACAAGGAAACCCAAGAGGTGGTACGGAAACCCAGGGCTATTATTTTAACCCAACCTGCAGGGGATGTTGCCTGCATGCTTGCATGTGTGTGCACATGCTAAGTCACTTCAGTCGAGTCCAACTCTTTGAGACTCCCAGGGACTGTAGCCCACCAAGCTCCTCTGTCCATGGGGTTCTCCAGGCAAGAATACTGGAGAGGGTTGCTGTGCCCTCCCGCGGGGGATCTTCCTGACCTGGGGATGGAACCCCCGTCTCTTATGCCTCCTGCATTGGCAGGCAGGATCTTTACCACTAGCATCACCTGGGAAGCCCGAAGGGAAAGGTTAGTAGGACTTAAAGGGAGAAGACTTGTGAGGAGAGAGTTGCCAGGAGCTCAGTAGTGGCTTTCAGCTGCTGAGGGACCCAGCTAGATCTAAACGACCCCAAGGAAAGGAATCAGATACTGCTACGTTCCCTTGGCCTCCCTCCCTTAAGCCCCCTAGAGCGCCCCACTGGTCTACTCAACAGAAAGCCGAAGGGCCAGGGAGGCCGGTGATGTCTTCCGTTCAGGTCTGCCTCTTGGGCAGAAATAAGTGAAGATACGTGTGGGAGGAGCGGCCCTGAGGGAACGAATGGCAGCTGTAGGACCAGTGGGCTCTGGGGAGAAGGCGAACCCATCAACAAAACAAGGGAGCTTGAACCTGGAGGAGGGTGGGTCTTGCAAGCCAAAAAGCAAAGACATTTCCCTATCTAGGAGGAACCCAGAGGCCAGCTGTGAAGGACACAAAAACTGTTTTTCACCACATTCCTCATATCCTACATTGTGTATATATGTGTGTGTGTAACACAGGCAAGTTTCTTTGGTCTTTTCACAGTTGTGGCACTTATTATAAAGTTGGTGAGTTAGCCACACGTTAAAGTATGTCTTCAATAAGAATAAAATTTTGGAATCATAACCTTTGAATATGCAAGTTTTTGTTAGACTTTTTTTGAAGAACAGTTAAGTATATAGAGTCTCTGAATCAAACTTTTATGGAATCTTTGCAGACCTGAAGCATCCCATAGGACCCTAGGGCTTTCAGGCCAGAGTTTAAAAATTACTTTCTTGAATGGATGCATAGCTCCCTGTGATTATCTAACCCGAGTCCTCAATCTCCATAATGTGTCTTCTCTTCCAGCTTCTGCCTTTGATTAATCCGAATGTCTTCTAGTTTCTTTTATTACAGAGTATTAATGTTTAAAACACCATAGTCTGTAAAAGTACAATTAAGAGGCCTCTGGAAAATTCCATTCCTTTCTCCACTCAGATGATGAATCTTCAGAGAATTACTTGACCATAATATGAGCAGAGGAGAGGCTTTTTTTTTCTTCACTTCCACAGTGGGAAGTTAGAGGTGTCTCTTGTATGCAAGACAGAAATTTGGTAAATGAACCACAGTGCAATCTAGGCTTTGAAATCAGGCATGACTTTCCCTGGGGCCTGAAAAGGAGCCCTGGCTATGAAATTTGTGTATCTTAACCTTGCCAAGGAGGTGGAATTTCTGGAAGACATGGGGTACCTTGTGAGAATCATGGAATATTCTCATGGGAAAAGACTATGTCTGTATTGTGCTATTAAACCTAGCAGAGTGCCTGGTACCTAGCATGTGATAAATAAATCTTTGTGGAAAGAAAGAGGAAAAGGAAGAGGGAAGCGAAGGAAGAGGAAAGGGTGGGAGAAAGGAAGGAAAGAAGGAACGGAGGAGGGAAGAAGCAGAGGGGAACAGATCATTAATTTAAGCAGAAGAAACATTCTCCAGATGTTAATTTCTAATGGCATTTTAGAGATTTTCCTTTATTAGTTCACGCTTGTGTTTAATCATTATGTTAACTTATTAATGCTTGCTAGCAAAAAAAAGTCAGTAGCAGGGAGACCAAGTTTTAAGAAAACTTTGGAAGGACAAATTTAAAAGAGAGTCAATTCCAAGCTCTTCTGCAAATTAGGAGAAGACTGACTTTTATCACCTCATTTTAAATAGTGGTTCATTTTGATGTAATTAAAAACTGAGTGTTTTGTAGGCAAAATTAGAGACAACTTGACAACTGTGTGAAGCCACAACTCAGTTTCAATCACAGATATCTGCTCAGCACCTGGGCTTCCTTGGTGGCTCAGGTGGTAAAGAATCTGCCCACAACGTGGGAGACCCAGACCCCTGGGTCGGGAAGATCCCCTGGAGAAGGGCGTGGCTACCCTCTCCAGTATTTTTTCCCCTGGAGAATCCTATGGACAGAGGAGCCTGGCGGGCTACAATCTATGGAGTCACAAAGAGCCAGACATGACTGAATGCCTAATACTGTGCTTTGTAGGGAAGTGTTTGGAGGCGGTCAGTGAGAGCATGCAACCATCCGTTGACCTGCCAGCTGGACCCAGGCAATGGGAGCCTCCTTGCCCCTTTCCTATCTTTGGAATATGCATTCTGCCCTCCCCCCCTTCCATTCCCACAGTGGGAGCTGTTTCAAGGACACCGCCTAGAGAGAGTAGGGTGGTGTTGAGACCAGCTACAGAGTATAAGTGACTGATGCTCATTAAGGCCTCTATGTCAACTTAAGATTCTGGGGGGCGAATGCGGAGACCTGTTCATCTTGGGGCACCCAGACAAGCTCATATGTAAGCGCGTTGTGTTCGGCTACACGCTGCAGGCTTGCAAGCCTTGTGCTTGCCCAATCTCAAGACCAAAGAAAGGGCCCGGAGACAGCTACAGCGACAACAATGGTTTGTTGAACAGGGGGATCTTATACAAAAGGTCCTGGAGTCATACCCCACTGCGTGCGGACAGGACAGAACAGCAGCTTGAGGGAGAAGGAGGCTCCCATTTGGAGGGGGAATGGTCATCAGGTGACTCGTGAGTTACTAGTGACTAAGCCCTGTAATTAAGAAGACTGGATAGTCCTGGGAGTGAAGCAGTGGCTGGTAAGCTGGGGACACATAGAAAAAAAGAAAAAGAAAACAAACACACAGTCATTTTGAATAGCCTAATCACACACCTTGCTTATTAAATCTGCCACCTGCCAACCTGGAGTGGTCTGCCTCTTTCTCTGGTCTGTCTGTGCCCCTGTGTATGGGCATGGAGAGACCAGAGAGATCAACAGAAGTTGCATTGCTAGAGGGATGGGATCAATACTTTCCTCCCAGAAGTAAGTCTAGAAGTGGAAGGCAGCATATGGTTTTTTCTGAGTTGCACCATCCATCAGTACTTTCACTTTCCCTCCTTTCCCCTCTCCCCTACACCGTTTCCTGTCTTCTTCCCTCCCTCCCTTCCTTTCTTCCTCCCTTCCTCTATCCAGCCATTCATTTATTTAGCCATTCAATGAAAACTTCTTTAGTTACAAGTACTATGCTAAGCTCCCAGGATACAAATAATGATTAACCTGGACGAAGTAAGTGAGAGCTTGAGGCGATTCCAGGACAGGTGTGCTCAACCTTGGCAGCATGTTGGAATCACTTCAGCCAGTTCAGTTCAGTCACTCAGTCGTGTCAGACTCTTTGCGACCCTATGGACAGCAGCACGCCAGGCCTCCCTGTCCATCACCAACTCCCGGAGCTTGCTCAGACTCATGTCCATCAAGTTGGTGATGCCATCCAACCATCTCATCCTCTGCTGTCCCCTTCTCCTGCCTTCAATCTTTCCCAGCATCAGAGTCTTATCCAATGAATCAGTCCTTCACAACAGGTGGCCAAAGTACTGGAGCTTCAGCTTCAGCATCAGTCCTTCCAATGAATATTCAGGACTGATTTCCTTTAGGATGGACTGATTGGATCTCCTTGCTGTCCAAGGGACTCGCAAGAGTCTTCTCTAACACTACACTTCAAAAGCATCAATTCTTTGTCACTCAGCTTTCTTTATAGCCATACATGACTACTGGAAAAACCATAGCTTTGCCTAGATGGACCTTTGTTGGCAAAATCATGTCTCTACTTTTTAATATGCTATCTAGTTGGTCATAACTTTTCTTCCAAGGAGCAAGCATCTTTTAATTTCATGGTTGCAGTCACCATCCGCAGTGATTTTGGAGCCCTCAGAAATAAAGTCTGTCACTGTTTCCCCATCTATGAAGTAATGGGATTGGATGCCATGATCTTAAGTTTTCTGAATGCTGAGTTTTAAGCCAACATTTTCACTCTTTCACTTTCATTAAGAGGCTCTTTAGTTCTTCTTTGCTTTCTGCCATAAGGGTGGTGTCATCTGCGTATCTGGGGGTTATTGGAACCACCTGGGGAGCTTCAAAAATTGCTGATGCCTGGATTTCACCCCTAGAGGTTCTAATTTAGTTGCTGAGGGAAGGGGTGAAGTCTGAGTATCATCTCCATTTGACTGCTCCCCGTTTGATTCTAATTTTCAGCCAAGGATGAGACCCACTGCCTTAGGAGGAGTGTGAGTTTGCTGGACAGATAAGGGGCGAGAAGACGGTTTAGAGATAAACATATGAAGAGACACGAAAAACACCCTAGAGCAAGTTGTTGTCTTCAGGGAGTAAGAAAGAGTAGACAGAGATGGACAGGAAAGCCTGAGCTGGGGCACAGGAGACGGGACAGGACTTCTGTAAGAGGCAAGAACAAGCTGCAGGGAGGCAGCACAGGCTGGCTAATCCTCTAAGCCAGGAAGGTTTGGGAAAACTGCTTAGAGAAGTTTGGAGTTAACTCCCTCCCATGAAGCACAGGGGCTTCCCAGGTGGCGCTAAAGAATCTGCCTGCCAATGCAAGACATGCCAGAGACTTGGGTTTGATCCCTGGGTCGGGAATATCCCCTGGAGGAGGGCATGACAACCCACTCCAGTATTTTTGCCTGGAGAATCCTGTGGAAAGTGGAGCCTGGTGGGCTACAGTCCATGGAGTTGCACAGAGTCGGACGCAACTAAAGCGACTTAACACACACGCACGCTTGAAGGACTGCTAGGATTTAACAGGTGGATATGGGATAAAGTCTCTCCAGGTAGAAAAGAAAGAACAAGTGGGAGAAACTGTGATATGTCCAGTAGAGGTGGAGCCTGGAGCTTCCAGGCCAGAAAGCAGGGTGACATGGTGCATTAGCAGATTAAAGTTAGCTCACACAGGACTTCCCTGGTGGTCCAGTGGCTAAGATTTAGAGCTCCCAATGCAGGGGGCCCAGGGTTGATCCCTGGTTAGGGAACTAGGTCCCTCATGTTGCAACTAAAGATTGAAGACCTCCATGTGCTGAAACTAAGGCTCAGTGTGTATATATATATATAAATAATATATATAAAATATATTTATAATTTATATATTATATACAAAATATATTATATATAAAATATATTTATATATATTATAAAATATATATATATTTAAAGTTAGATCACAGGCTGAGGATTTTGGAGTTGACCCTTAAGACTGTGGACAGCCTTGGAACTTTAGTCTTTGGAGGAGGGGAACGCCAAGATAAAGCTTGAGGTTTAGAACTTCAAGGCAGTGTGGGAGGAAGGCAGTTGGGTGGAAGAGCCTGAAATGAGGCTGATGGATAATTTCTAGGCAGTAGGATTTGCGTGTCTCCAACATGGTTAATGGGCACATTAGTTTAGTCTAAATGAGTGAGAGACATTTTCTTACCCTTTAAAACTCAGAAGCTGATTTAAGTGAGGAGTCATTTCAAAGATCAATTTTGAAATTGTTGTTGGTAGAAAGCAGCTTGTGGGGGTGGAGGTGGGGGCGATAGGATAGAAACAGTCTTGGGTTTTTATGAAAAATCCTGCTGCCTGATGGAATGGAGCAGTTCAGCGGAGGATGAGCCCCGTCACTTCTGGATTGCCTGTTCCAGCAGGGCGGGGGCTCAGAAACACACCTGTGCCCCACTACTCAGACCCTGCTGGGCCTGGGCATCGAGCAGACACCCCTACACGGCTACCTGACCCCCAGACATACCTCAAAGTGGGAAACAAGAGCCTTTACAGACTTGGAAATTTAGAGAAAGAGCAAAGGTGAAATGGCTTAGCCTTACCCCTCAGTCTATGGACACTGAGACCTGAACTTGCAGATGAATGCCTGCTCTCTGCTAAGCCATTCTGAGCAGGAAAGGGGCCCTTCAAAATGTACACCCACAGTGGTGGGGACTGACGGTGTCTGGAATTCAGCTGGTGAGCACAGGACTAACATTTTCTAGAAGACGCCTTTGCAGATAAACTGGCTGTTAAAATGCTAAAACGCTTTCTTAGGAACTGGAAAGTTGTGGCTGCTGCCTAAATGCCCTTGCGTTGCTTGGCTGCCTCACTCCTTCCTTCCCTGGGCTCCCCTTGGACACCCAGAGCTCCCTGTGGTCTGGAAACTAAAGGATCAGTGGTCTTGGCACCACAGAGGCTCCAGGCTCCTCGTCTCAAACGTTTCCTGTTCAGGTGCTCCAGCTTACTGGTTGTGCACTGAGTACTCCCCGTGTGTGGGAGTGCAGGGGTCTCTCCTGACACCTTTGTGCTTGCTCCTTGGTCCTCAGCTGGTTGGGAGCTGTCTTTGAAGCCAGGCGCTGACTCACCCCCAGCCTCCCTCACCTCTTCTCCCAGGTGCCTGCGCTCTGCCCCCTCCCCCCCCCCCCCCCCCCCCCCCGCTCACCCGG
>SJXQ01004687.1:61971-134637 GCA_006408695.1 Aepyceros melampus
ACACAAGGCAGCAGTGCTAGTCTCCCAGTTCGTCCCCCTCTCCCCTCCCCCACGGCCCCATCCACAGATCCCCGTCCAGGACTCCGTTCTTTACGTCTGCATCTGTGCTCCTGCCCTGCAAATAATTTCAACAGGACCATTTTTCTAGACTCCCTATATGTCTGTCTGCATATTTGTTTTTCTCTTTCTGACTTACTTCACTCTGTTTAAGAGTCTCTGTGTGTGCTAGGCGCTCAGTCATGTCTGTCTGTTTGCGACCCTCAAGGACTGTAGCCCCCCGGTCCATGGGATTCTTTAGCCAAGAATACTGGAGTGGATTGCCATTCCCTTCTCCAGGAGATCTTCCCGACCCAGGGATCAAACCTGGGTCTTCTGCATTACAGGCAGATTTTTTATCATCTGAGCCATCAGGGAAGCCCGTGACAGTCTACTCTCTTTTATTCATGGGAAAATTGAGGCATAGAGAGGTGAAGTAAATAGCCCAAGGGTGGAGCCAGAGTTTGAATCCAGTTAGTTTGGAGAATCAGGGCTCTTAACTATTGTGCTTGGCTGCTTGCAGCCAGTATACGTTGGATTTCTGAAAAAGTTTGTGCTTTCCCGAGGTGGCTTGCTGCTGCTGCTTCTGGCCAGGAATGCCGACGGGAGGTGAGAGGTGGAGTCATCATCTTACGCCTCAAAGGCAGGAAGTGTGAGGAATAAAAGCCACACAATATGGATGATGAAGCCTGGGACAGTGATTCCATCGTGGACTGCTGTACCACTTTGGACAGCTTCCTCTGGGCTCCTTCTTATTAGGGAAACAATACCTATTTGGTTAAACCACTGTGGTGGGGCTTCTGTAGTTGAAGGATGAACCCTAACTGGCACACTGGCCCCAGCCTCCGGCAAGCAGGGCTGTTTCTGGGCTCACTTATAACAGAAGCTTTCCCAGGACACTGCTTCAGGCTCACATCCATATGGCTGGGAAGTGGTCACTTCAGCGACCCGGCTGCAGCACTGCTTATCCACACAGTGAGCAGAGAGCTTCAAGCATCATCACAGCCTTTCCCGAACTCACTTCACCCTAGCCGTCGGTGTCAGTGGTGAAGAGAAGCACTTAGACCTTTCTGACACGGCCAGGAAGGTTCTGGCTCCACTCTCTCTGCCTTCCTGGCTGTGAGTGGAAGAGAAACACTGTGTGGTGCTGGGAGGGCCTGTTTTGAGTAAGACGGGGATGGATGTAGATGCCCAGAGAAGACTCAGGAACACTGGCCCTACAGAACCTTGGCTAGGAAAATATGTAAAATAGCTTCACGCTTTGTCTCCCAATTGCATAGGGTGATGCTTAGCATATAGTGCCGCTCAGTGTATTTTATTCATTCATTGTTTAAATTTCAGGGTGGAGGAGGGGAAAGGCATTCATACCTGGGCATGCTAACCAAAACAAATAGCACACAAGAGGAAAGTATAAAATCGCTCCCACTTCTGATTCTTCTTCTCTTACTTTCAAAATTTTTATCTTTTCAGAAATAATCCATGCTGACGTTCAGCTGCTCAGTCATGTCTGACTCTCTGAGACCTCATGAACTGCAGCAAACCAGGCTTCCCTGTCCTTCATTATCACTGAGTTTGCTCAAACTCATGTCCATTGAGTCAGGGATGCCATCCAGCCCTCTCATCCTTTGTTGCCTCCTTCTCATCTTGCCCTCAATCTTTCCCAGCATCAGGGTCTTTTACAAAGAGTCGACTCTTCACATCAGGTGGCCAACATATTGGAGCTTCAGCATCAATCCTTCCTATGAATATTCTGAGTTGATTTCCTTTAGGATTGACTGACCCATGAATATATGTTTAATCAGCTAGACTAGAGGAGGTCTTGCTACCCAACAACCAAAATATTAGAGCCTCATAAATTAGAAACAAACAGAGCTACATATCCATGTTGGATTGGTACAGGGCTCTGATCTCCAAAGATGCCAGTCGTTATGCCAGAGGGACAGGGAGAAATGGAGGGTCTTGCATTGGCAAGTAGATGCTCTAATCTGCAAGTGACACGTACCACTTTACTCAAAACTCATTGGCCAGAATGAGTCATGCAGCCCCTCTCAAGCTACAGTGGAGTCAGGATGTCACACCAACTAAGTGCTCAGTTCAGTTCAGTTCAGTCGCTCAGTTGTGTCCGACTCTTTGCGACCCCATGAATCGCAGCACGCCAGGCCTCCCTGTCCATCACCAACTCCCGGAGTTCACTCAGACTCACATCCATTGAGTCCATGATGCCATCCAGCCATCTCATCCTCTGTCATCCCCTCTTCCTCCTGCCCCCAATCCCTCCCAGCATCAGGGACTTTTCCAATGAGTCAACTCTTCGCATAAGGTGCCCAAAGTACTGCAGCTTCAGTTTTAGCATCATTCCTTCCAAAGAAATCCCAGGGTTGATCTCCCTCAGAATGGACTGGTTGGATCTCCTTGCAGTCCAAGGAACTCTCAAGAGTCTTCTCCAACACCACAGTTCAAAAGCATCAATTCTTCTGCGCTCAGCCTTCTTCACAGTCCAACTCTCACATCCATACATGACCACTGGAAAAACCATAGCCTTGACTAGATGGACCTTAGTCAGCAAAGTAATGTCTCTGCTTTTGAATATACTATCTAGGTTGGTCATAACTTTTCTTCCAAGGAGTAAGCGCCTTTTAATTTCATGGCTGCAGTCACCATCTGCAGTGATTTTGGAGCCCCAAAAAACAAAGTCTGACACTGTTTCTACTGTTTCCCCATCCACTTCCCATGAAGTGATGAGGCCAGATGCCATGATCTTCGTTTTCTGAATGTTGAGCTTTAAGCCAGCTTTTTCACTCTCCTCTTTCACTTTCAACAAGAGGCTTTTTAGCTCCTCTTCACTTTCTGCCATAAGGGTGGTGTCATCTGCATATCTGAGGTTATTGATATTTCTCCCAGCAATCTTTATTCCAGCTTGTGTTTCTTCCAGTCCAGCGTTTCTCATGATGTACTCTGCATAGAAGTTAAATAAGCAGGGTGACAATATATAGCCTTGACGTACTCCTTTTCCTATTTGGAACCAGTCTATGTTTCATGTCCAGTTCTAACTGTTGCTTCCTGACCTGCATACAGATTTCTCAAGAGGCAGCTTAGGTGGTCTGGTATACCCATCTCTTTCAGAATTTTCCACAGTTTACTGTGATCCACACAGTCAAAGGCTTTGGCATAGTCAATAAAGCAGAAATAGATGTTTTTCTGGAACTCTCTTGCTTTTTCCATGATCCAGCGGATGTTGGCAATTTGATCTCTGGTTCCTCTGCCTTTTCTAAAACCAGCTTGAACATCAGGGACTAAGTTGCTCAGGAGGGGAGTGCTCAGGAGGGGAGAAGACTGAAGGTTTTCAAGCGGGTGAGGGCGCTGGTTGACCTGAAAGCTGGACCTGGGCAGCTGCAGGCTTCTCACCCCTCCCTTGATTTTAGAATATGCATTCCACTTGCCTTCCCTGTACCAGAAACTGCTCAAGGACACAGTCTTGAGACAGTGAGGTGCAGTTGAGACCATCTGGGTGGTGTATGTGACTGAACCTAGTTACAGCCTCTATATAAATTTTAAGACTCTGGGCTTCCCTGGTGGTTCAGTGGTAAAGAATCTACCTGCCAATGCAGGAGACATGGATTCGATTCCTGGCCTGGGAAGATCCCACATACCGTAAAGCAGCTAAGCCCCTGCCCCACAACTACTGAGCTAGTGCTCCAGAGCCGGGGAACCACAGCTACTGAATGCGCTACTGTGCAACAACTAAGGAAGTCTCCACACTCCACAGCCTGCACCCCACAAGAGAACCACACAGGAGCCCACGCAGCAGAACTCGAGGAGCTCCTGCACAGCAAGGAAGACCCGGTGCAGCTGAAAATAAATGAGTTAAATTCACAGAAAGATTCTGGTGGGTGTGGAGATCTGCTTCTCTTACAGCATCAAAGACATGCCCGAATACACTCTCCCTTGCTTATGAAAGCTTCCACCGATCAGCCTTGATTGGTCTGCCTCATTCTTTGGTCTCTCCTTGCTTTCCTTATACAGGAGTCAACTGTATAAGGTGTAAACTAACAGTGGTGAGCCAGCCAGGAGACCAAAGAAATGGGTCTGAGGGACGAAGTATCTCTGGGGGAAATCCCTACTTAGGTGCTTCTAGGCTGCTGCATCAATACAGGATGCTCTGAAAACGTGTGTGTGTGTGTGTGTGTATGAGAAACTGTGCAGTGCCCTGTGACAAATAAGGGAAACAAATGGCTACTGTCAGCTGGCCATCCATTCTTGACTAGAGGCTAAATCTCAAGTGAGAAAGTTAGGGGAACAGCTGAAGTCAGAGAAGAATGTACAGTTGTCCACTACTCTGCTAGCTTCAGGACTCACAGACAAGGCGAGAGAACAAAACAACAAGTTGGAGATGTGAGCATGCCATTTTGCAGAGTGAGGGGGGCACAAGGTGGCATGGATTAAGGTCTGAGTACTTCTGAGTACTTGTGACAAAGGGCTTCCCTGGTGAAATTTGCCTGCCAGTGCAGGAGACATATGTTCGATCCCTGGGTCAGGAAGATCCCCTGGAGAAGGAAACGACAACCCACTCCAGTATTTTTGTCTGGGAAATCCCATGGACAGAGAAGTGTGGTGGGCTATAATCCGTGGGGTCTCAAAACAGCCAAACATGAATGAGCAATTAAACAGCAATAACAACAACAGCAACACTTGTGACCCAGTGTGATGAAGATGCTAAGAGGCAGAATCGCTGGGGAAGTGAGGAGAGTAAAGGGGATGGTATTGTGATTGACAGTGAAATGAACAGTGTCCATGCTGTCCAGTCCTCACATGAAGGAGCATTTTAAATAGCGATTAGCCTAGACTCCTCATAATAGGGAAATATGTGCACTAATATCCTAGGAGAAAACTTGCATTCCGTCTCTGATTCTTGAAGTTGTAAGTCTTATCATGTCAGAAATATACACAGCCTAAAAGATCATGAAAACAATTTCTACAATTGCCTGAGAAGGAAGAAAAAAAAAAAAGCTGTTTAAAATACTGCTGTAGGCTGATTCATGTCAATGTATAGCAAAACGAATACAGTATTGTAAAGAAAACAAACTAAAAAATAAAAATCAATTAAAAAAAAAATACTGCTGTAGAAGTTCCCATGCCCCAAATCAGTCCACAGCCTCCATAAGATTACTGGCAAAAGATAAATGCAAATCTTTTAAAGTTTTCTCTACAAATATTATGGAAAGCTTTAGCCACATGAGTAGCTTGTTCCACCTGCCAGAACACATTGAATTTAACTGTTTCATAAACTAGTGAGTTTTATATTATTTTACCCGAGTCACAGCTAAAGTTTTGAAATGAAAGTTATAGGGCTCTGTGTATGCGTCTGTACTTGTGTGGGTATGTGTTATGCATATGCGATAATTTTCTACCTTTGGAGGGTACTACAAAAATTAATTTGTAAGAGTTCTATTTTATTGGTTTAAAGAAAAATAAGCTTTACTATCAATAGTGTACTTATCTAAAGCTTATTGCTTTCACATGCTAAAAGGAAAGAAGATCTTTGGACTTTTGGTTTGTTCTTAATGAGAATGTGAAAGACTGCTTCACTTTTTAAGTAATCTGCCTAGAAAACAAAGACTCTGTGTTTTATCAAAATAGTTTCCTGTGTTTCCTGCTGACTTTATCAGGTTTTTGATTACTTAAAGACAACAACTCTCTTTATTAAAAGAACTAAGTTTTTTTCTATAACTATGTAACTTTCCGTATTTGCCTTTGAAGTCTTTAATTATTGTTTTGGTTAAATGAATGAATGAATAAGTATTATTTCACAGTGACCTACTTAATCAATTGCTTTAAACCTTTTTGATATTTTTGACAAATTTCCACAAAATCAAATTCTAAGTGAAGTCTCATTGACCTTTAACTAACTTTGGGATTTTCTAGAGGGTTCTTGAAGCATCACGAAAAATGTGTTCTCTCTTTTCATATGAGAGATATTAAATTAATTAGGCTTATTTGATACATCAAATTACATGGGAAGCATTGTCCAATAAAAAGTGATGCTAAACTTTCTTTGGTTATTTTATGTAAACATAAATTCACCCAGTATGACTTAAAGATAGCCAGCAAAACCTGTACTCACTAAACACTGAAATGTTTTTAAAGAGCTGTCCTCCAAAATAGAATGGCCTTGGGCATTATTATTGCCTCGAGAAGAGGCTCTTATGTCATTATCCAATCAAAATGTTGTGTGCTGGGACCTGATGGGTTTGCTAATGTTCATTTTTATTAAGTCACATAAAACCAGTGAACACACCAAGTGATCAAACCCCCTGCTTATGAGACTTAATAAGTGGTTCAGATCATGGGGCTCTTGGTAAAAATAAATATTACTTATTTTGGGAAGCATTATTTTCATCTGTGTTTTCTCTTCAGTTCCGTTCAGTCGCTCAGTCGTGTCTGACTCCTTGCAACCCCATGGACTGCAGCATGCCAGGCTTCCCTGTCCAACACCAACTCCTGGAATTTGCTCAAACTCATGTCCATTGAGTTGGTGATACCATCCAACCATCTCATCCTCTGTTGTCCCCTTCTTCTCCTGCCCTCAATCTTTCCCAGCATCAGGGTCTTTTCAAATGAGTCAATTCTTCACATCAGGTGGCCAAAGGATTGGAGTTTCAGCTTCATCATCAGTCCTTCCAATGAATATTCAGGACTGATTTCCTTTAGGGTGGACTGGTTGGATCTCCTTGCCATCCAAGGAACTCGTAAGAGTCTTCTCCAGCACCACAGTTCAAAAGCATCAATTCTTTGGCACACAGCTTTCTTTATAGTCCAGCTCACACATTCATATATGACTACTGGAAAAACCATAGTTTTGACTAAACAGACCTTTGTTGGCAAAGTAATGTCTCTGCTTTTTAATATGCTGTCTAGGTTGATCATAACTTTCCTGCCAAGGAGCAAGCATCTTTAAATTTCATGGCTGCAGTCACCATCTGCAATGATTTTGGAGCCCCCAAAATAAAGTCTGTCACTGTTTCCATTGTTTCCCTATCTATTTGCCATGAAATGATGGGACCAGATGCCATGATCTTTGTTTTCTGAATGTTGAGCTTTAAGCCAACTTTTTCACTTTCCTCTTTTACTTTCATCAAGAGGCTTTTTAGCTCCTCTTCACTTTCTGCCATAAGGGTGGTGTCATCTGCATATCTGAGGTTATTGATATTTCTCCCAGCAATCTTGATTCCAGCTTGTGCTTCATCCAGCCCAGCATTTCTCATGATGTACTTTGTATATAAGTTAAATAAGCAGGGTGACAATATATAGCCTTGATGTACTCCTTTTCTGATTTGGAACCAGTCTGTTGTTCCATGTCCAGTTCTAACTGTTGCTTACTGACGTACACATAGGTTTCTCAAGAGGCAAGTCATGTGGTCTGGGATTTCCATCTCTTTCAGAATTTTCCACAGTTTATTTTGATCCACACAGCCAAAGGCTTTAGCACAGTCAATAAAGCAGAAGTAGATGTTTTTCTGAAACTCTCTTGCTTTTTCAATGATCCAGCAGATGTTGGCAACTTGGTCTATGGTTCCTCTGTCTTTTCTAAATCCAGCTTGAACATCTGGAAGTGCATGGTTCACGTATTGCTGAAGCCTGGCTTGGAGAACTGAGAGCATTACTTCACTAGCATGTGAGATGAGTGCAATTGTGTGATAGTTTGAAAGGCATTGCCTTTCTTTGGGATTGGAATGAAAACTGACCTTTTCCAGTCCTGTGGCCACTGCTGAGTTTTCCAAATTTGCTGGCATATTGAGTGAAGCACTTTCACAGCATCATCTTCCAGGATTTGAAACAGCTCAACTGGAATTCCAACACCTCCACTAGCTTTGTTTGTAGTGATGCTTTCTAAGGCCCACTTGACTTCACATTCCAGGATGTCTGGCTCTAGGTGAGTGATGACACCGTGGTGGTTATCTGGGTCATGAAGAGCTTTTTGGTACAGTTCTTCTGTGTATTCTTGCCTCCTCTTAATATCTTCTGCTTCTGTTAGGTCCATACCATTTCTGTCCTTTATTGTGCCCATCTTTACATGAAATGTTCCCTTGGTATCTCTAATTTTCTTGAAGAGATCTCTAGTCTTTCCCATTCTATTGTTTTCCTGTATTTCTTTGCATTGATCACCGAGGAAGACTTATCTCTCTTTACTTTTCTTTGGAACTCTGCATTCAAATGGGTATATCTTTCCTTTTCTCCTTTGCCTTTCACTTCTTTTCTTTTCACAGCTGTTTGTAAGGTCTCCTCAGACATGTGTTTTCACTTACATGTGCCTATACTATTGCTGTGATATCTGCCTCCAAAGCAGCCAGGTAGCCACCCACCCTAGAAAAAAGAAAGCCACCTCCCTGATAGGAGAAACCCTTGCTGACTGCTCAGGGCACACAGCAGAAGGGAGCGACTTCTGAGATGGTAGGATGTAGTCATGAGGTGTGGAGTGTTGGAAGAGGACAATGAGAGGCTGTGAGCTGGACTCGGGCAGTCGGAGGCACCTCACTCTTTCTCCTGTCCTTGGAACGTGCGTTCCAGTGGCCTTCCCCAGCCCAGAAGCTGCCCAAGGACGCAACCTTGAGACAGGAAGGTGAGACCATCTAGATGGAATATGTGGCTGAGCCATGTTCAGTTCTCTATATACATTTTAAAATTCTGGCAAGTGGGCATCTTGCCAGACAATCTGTCTTGTGACATCAAAGACGATCATCGTACAGAACTTCCTTTGCTTATTACACCTGCCACCTTCCGATCTGGAGTGACCTGCTTCTTCCTTCCTTCTCTGCCTGCCCTCTGTGGATGGGGCGGGTTTCACTTTACACCTGGGCAGCTGCTGAGGTGGAAAACCAACAGAGAGCCAGGATTCTGTGGTGAACAACCTGATTGATTACCACCCACAGTTCTGCCTTAGGCCTTTTTTTTTTTTTAATTTTTCTTGTATTTTGGAAATGTGTTAAGTGTGGAGGACAGATTCTGTCTCCTAAAGAAGCACTCCTTATGATCATTTTTGCCTGATTGTGTGTCCTTGCTAAGTCACTTTAGTCGTGTCCCACTCTTAGTGACCCCATGGACTGTAGCCCAGCAGGCTCCTCTGTCCAGGGGATTCTCCAGGCAAGAATACTGGAGTGGGTTGCCATGGCCTCCTCCATGAGATCTTCCGAACCAGGGACTGAGCATGCATCTCTTATGTCTCTTGCATTGGCAGGCAGGTTCTTTACCACTAGCGTCACCTGGGAAGCCCTTTTACCTGTGTTATTCATATACAATAATATGTATTATATCACTGGGCTGGCCAGAAAGTTTGTTTGGAGTTTTGGTTCTATCTTATGGAAAAACTCAAATAAACTTTTTGGCCAAATCAGGAAGCAACAGTCAGAACTGGACATGGAACAATTGACTAGTTCCAAATGGGGAAAGAAGTATGTCAAGGCCATATATTGTCACCCTGCTTGTTTAACTTATATACAGAGTACATCATGAGAAATGCTGGGCTGAATGAAGCACAAACTGGAATCAAGATTGCTGGGAGAAATATCAATAACCTCAGATATGCGGATGATACTACACTTATGGCAGAAACCGAAGAACTAAAGAGCTTCTTGATAAAAGTGAAAGAGGAGAGTGGAAAAGTTGGCTTAAAACTCAACGTTTTAACACTGAAACTAAGATCATGGCATCCAATCTCATCACTTCATGGCAAATAGATGGGGAAACAATGGAAACAGTGACAGACTTTATTTTTGGGGGCTCCAAAATCATTGCAGATGGTGACTGTAGCCATGAAATTTAAAGATGCTTGCTCCTTGGCAGGAAAGTTATGACCAACCTAGACAGCATGTTAAAAAGCAGAGATATTATTGGCAACAAAGGTCCATCTAGTCAAAGCTGTAGTTTTTCCAGTAGTCATGTATGTATGTGAGAGTTGGACTATAAAGAAAGCTGAGCACCAAAGAATTGATGCTTTTGAACTGTGATGTTGGAGAAGACTCTTGAGAGTCCCTTGGATTGGAAGATCCAACCAGTCCACCCTAAAGGAAATCAGTCCTGAATGTTCATTGGAAGGACTGATGCTGAAGCTAAAAGTCCAATACTTTGGCCACCTGATGCAAAGAACTGATTCATTTGAAAAGACCCTGATGCTGGGAAAGATTGAGAGCAGGAGGAGAAGGGGATGACAGAGATGAGATGGTTCGATGGCATCACTGACTCAATGGACATGAGTTTGAGAAGCTCTGGGACTTGATGATGGACAGGGAGGCCTGGCGTGCTGCAGTCCATGGGGTTGCAAAGAGTCAGGTACGACTGAGTGACTGAACTGAACTGATTGTTTTTTTTACCAATGGAGGCTTCTCATTTGATAGCTATCTCTTAGATGGGAGAACAGAATTTAAGTCCTGCATATTTTGCCTCTGGTGGTATGGGGAGTGAAAAGGGAGGAGAGACTGGAACTTGGGATCAGCAGATATACAGCAGAGGCTGCGCTGCAGAGAAAGTCTAGTCAGTTCAGGGACAAAAGCTGTGGGCATCAGATTTTCTGGCCAAGTTCCGTGCATCGTGCTGAGCCTCCGGATCCGATGCCAGACCTGCATTTCATGGCCTTCAGGGTCCACATGACGACGAGCGCTACTGGGCTGACTTGCATTTCCTGCCTGGGAAAGGACAGAAGTTGGAGATCTGCCAAGGCCCCTGGCTGCCTCTTGGATCACGTTCCTCTGACCATGCAGGACAACCACACAGAGCCCTTTAAAAAGGCACTTGTGATGATTTAATTAAATCTGACAGATTTTTAAAAAACCACTAACCAGAGACCTCAGCCTTCTCTCCCATCTATTTTTTCCTGCTTCTAAAGGTTAACAGCGAGCTCAACTCGTTCCTTTGCTCTAGAACTGTATTTGCAATGAGCATCCCGAGAGAGCATCCTTCTCTCTTTGTCTTTGAATGATGCTACTTCATCTGCTCTGCTGATGAGGGGATTACCTGCAGACAGCAACCTGTCATTGCCTGGGTGCATGTGTGCTAAGTTGCTTCAGTTGTGTTTGACTCTTTGTGACCCTACGGTCTATAGCCCACCAGGCTCCTCTGTCCATTGGGATTCTCCAGGCTTCAAGAATACTGGAGTCGATTGCCCTGCCCTCCTCCAAGGGATCTTCCTGACCCAGGGATCAAACCCATGGCTCTTATATCTCCTGCGCTGACAGGCAGCTCTTTACCACTAGTGCCACCTGGGAAGCCCCTTCATTGCCTGGTAGAGCTTAAACCACCTCCCAAAACCTCTGGAGCTAAAAAATATTTGCTACCAGGACAGAAAAGACACTGTTGCTTCAGCTCTGGATGGTTCTTGTCATCAGAATATGAGTAACTCGGGGGTTACACAAAAGAGACTCCTAAGCCACCAGTGTTTGATGGTGGCAATGGCTTTGGGACAAACCCTGCTCAGAGCTGATGGGCCAGGCCTGGAGAAGAGGTCAGTGATAAAATGACCTAAGAACCAGACTATTTCTACCCTGGATTTAGCCTTTCATTCCCACTGGTGAAGGGATCATTACTATAAGCCTCATCTGAATCAGGAAATTAGCAACTTAATGAAGAATTACCTCCTCTGGTCCCCAAGTTAATTCTGAATGGTTAGCCTCACACAATGGTTAGATTCATTGGAAAAGACCCTGATGCTGGGAAAGATTGAGGGCTGGAGGAGAAGAGGGCAACAGAGGATGAGATGGCTGGATGGCATCACTGACTCAATGGACATGAATTCAAGCAAGCTCTGGGAGATGGTGAAGGACAGGGAAGCCTGGCATGCTGCAGTCTATGTGGTTGCAGAGAGTCAGGCACAACTGAGTGACTTAAGAACAAGCCTTACATTATGTAGGCCGGCACTGAGGTTGACCCAGTTTTCTTAGGGAAGGCAGTCAGCCAGCCCAGGGACTTGTAAGCAGCAGACTTGGGGCTCAGACCAGGGTCTTCTGACTTCTCGTGCAATGTGTTCTCCTCTTTCCCCTGTAGACTCAGTCCTAACTCTCCCAAGGCCTCCTCCACAATGGTGCTTTTAAAAAATATTTATTTATTTGGCTGTCCCGAGTCTTGGTTTTGGCATGTGAACTCTCAGTTGAGGCATATGGGATCTAGTTCCTTGACTAGGGATCAAGCCTGGGCTCCCTGCATTGGGAGCATGGAATCTTAGCCACTGCACTCCCAGGGAAGTCCCTGGGGTATGTTCTTATGCCTGTATCTCTCCTGGAGTGCATTGCAAGGTCTGCTCTTCCCTGTAAGAACTCTTGCTCTTCCTTCCACCATCCCCCAACTTACTGATCCCTCAAACTTATCAGCCCAGAACACATTCTCCCAAGACCTTGTTCTCTAAATCTAAATGGACCATCAGGTTTTAAAGGTCCTTAAATAATGATTAGGGCTTCCCAGTTGGCACAGTGATAAAGACTCCATCTGCCAATGCAGGAGACGTGGGTTCCATCCCTGGGTCGGGATGAACCCCTGGAGAAGGAAATGGCAAGCCACTCCAGTATTCTTGCCTGGAAAATTCCATGGACAGATGAGCCTGGCTGCTGTAGTCCAAGGGGTTGCAAAGAGTTGGACATGACTTAGCAACTAAATAACAACAAGAGAGATGAAGTCCTGACCCCTCAACACCTATGAATAAGGTCTTTAAGGTTGAAATCAAATTAAGATGAGGTCATACTAGATCCAGGGACTGGTGTCCCTCTAGGAAAATGGGATCTGGATGCAGAGGCATGGACAGAAACAGGGGTGAAGGCCAAGGCAGAGATTTAAGCGATGCCTCTATAAGACAAAAGAATGTCAGTGATTACTGGCATTCAGAAACTAGAAGAGGCGAGAAAGACCTGCTCTTGCTTCTTCAGAAGGACTATGGCCCTCCTGACATCTTGCTTTCAGACTTCTAGCTCCCAGAACTGAGCTTCTGTTGCTAAACCAAATTGTATGTGTCATGCTGAGTCTCTTCAGTTGTGTCCCACTCATTGCAACCCCACAGACTGTAGCGCACCAGCCTCCTCTGTCCATGGGATTCTCCAGGCAAGAATACTAGAATAGTTGCCTTGCTCTCCTCCAGGGAATTTTCCTGACCCAGGGACTGAACTTGTCAGGTGAGTTCTTTAACACTAGTGCCACCTGGGAAGCCCATAAGCCTTCCAATTTGTAGCAATTTGTTGCAGCAGCCCTCAGAAACTATTAAAGATGGTACTCTGAACCAACACAGTTCCCAGAGACATGTGGGACCTGAGAGTAGAGAGATGTCCAGGAAACAGCGTCCTTGCACCATCATGGCCTGGGAGGGGGCTGTCAAGGTCAGAGAGAGCCCAAGAATTTTCAGTGGAGTGTGAAAAGGAATATGAATTTCCTAAGTCCTTGAGAAGGGGGTTAGCCAAAAGCACTGGTCAAGATGGGGTTTGCTTCAGGTGATGTTGGCTGGGACTCTATGCAGGGGACCAGAGAGGAATATAGATACA
Source organism: Aepyceros melampus (assembly GCA_006408695.1). Classification (NCBI taxonomy): domain Eukaryota; kingdom Metazoa; phylum Chordata; class Mammalia; order Artiodactyla; family Bovidae; genus Aepyceros; species Aepyceros melampus. The sequence continues at coordinate 75,516 of SJXQ01004687.1, forward strand.
TCAACAGACTCCTACATGGGTAGACTACCACTAAGGACTTAAATGATATCCCTGTTCATCACCTAAGATTGGAAATAACTGATGGATAGACATAGAAGTCAGGCAGTTATAAATCCAAATATCATCTTTATAGTGAGACGGGCAAGGTGGGAAGATGTTGCTGATTTGAGCAGAAATGATGGGCTGCTCATCCTGCAGGCTAGTGTTCAGTGGACTAATTCATTCTCAGATATCAGCAGCCACTGCTACCTTTCCTTAGGAGTGTGTTTTGTGTGTGTTAGTTGCTAAGTCGTGTCTGACTCTTTGTGACCCCATGGATTATAAGCCACCAGGTTCTTCTGTCCATGGAGTTCTCCAGGCAAGAATACTGGAGTGGGTAGCCATGTTCTTCTCCAGGGGTTCATCCCAACCCAGGAGTCAAACCCAGGTCTCCCCCATTGCAGGCAGATTTTTACCATCTGAGCCACCAGGGGGACTTTTTATTTATTTATTGGGAGGATCAGTAATCACAAACCATGACCATCTGGGTATAGTTGGCTTGGGGCTGCAGTCATCCTGTGGTCCTCTGAACCCTTGGTGCTCAGGGCTTTCCTCTCCCTGAGTGATACAGCAGAGACCCTGCTTGTGCTTATCTTCCTGGTTCTAGGTAGTCCCAGAGGAAGTTTTCAGGTTGTCAAATCTCTCTGCTCATTGATATCAGAAGCAGCCCAGAGGAGTAGGAGGCCCTAAATGTATCAGCCCCACTTTCTACCTAATGCCTAAGGTCAGCGTATGAGTTGGGACTTACCAAGGCCATGCAGTTGGCCAGGGGCCAGGCTGGGACTTGAATTCAGGTCTCTGTTCAAGAGATCCAAGCTGCCTTTATAGAGCAAGGCTGTTCTGCAATTCTTCTTTTATGACTCCTCCTCTCTCCCTCAAGTGGCTCAGTGGTAAAGAATCTGCCTACCAATGCAGAGGACACAGGAGACGTGGGTTTGATCCCTGGGATGGGAAGACCCCCTGGAGGAGGAAATGGCAGTCCACTCCAGTATTCTTACCTTGGAAAATTCTACGGACAGAGGAGCCTCATGGGCTACAGTCCACGGGGTTGCAAAGAGTCAGATACGCCTGAGCACACACCCACAACAACAACCACACCCCCTGCCCAGGTCAGCGCCAGAATAGGAAGAAGCAATCTGCCTGTCAATAGACTGATGCATCCAGAGAGGTCTTTTCCAGAAGCAGGGGACCAGCATGCTCTTACAGTAGAGCTTTGGCAGGAAATCACAGAACTCTGTGTCCATTTGTACTCCCGGCCTCCACGGGGAACTGTGCTTCTTCCATCCTTCAGTCCTTGCCTGTGGTCCTAAGCAGCTTGTCCCTGCTCCACATGGGCACTTAGGCTGTGAGAGTGTGTGCGTGCCACAGGTATTGGGGGTCCCCAGGGGCTGGTGCCATCTGCACATTCGGCTACACCCACCCTGCCACCGTCTGCCTCCACATGTGATGTCACCGCTGACCCAGAAAGGTAAATGCTCTTTTCAGATTCCACAAGCCAGCTGGAGCAGATGGTACAGCAGTTAGGCAAGGGTTCATATCATTTGCAAAAGTGACAACTCTTTCCTCCCAGAAAGACACAAAAGAGGGCATAGAGTTCTTTTATCTTTCTTTCATCTTTGAAATAAACTGGCTTTCATGTAGCATTTATCTGTCTTATACCAGGAGCCTGGGTACACATATGATTTGTTTATGCTTCTAATACGTTTTAACTAGCATTTAAAAATAGGTACTCAAGGAGGCCCTTTGCATGAATGCATGCTGCTTTCCTTCCTACACTCTATTTCTCACCCCTGCTTTTGTGGAACAGAATATGAGGGCCATGGTAGGTACTAGAAAGGAGAGATAACAGCACCACCAGATCATGCATCATTTGGGAATTCCCAGACTGGTCTTGGTAGCTCATCTGGTAAAGAATCCACCTGTAATGCTCGAGATCCTGGTTTGATTCCTGGGTTGGAAAGATCCCCTGGAGAAGGAATAGACTACTCATTCCAGTATTCTTGGGCTTCCCTGGTGGCTCAGATGGTAAAGAACTCACCTGCAATGTGGGAGACCTACATTTGATCCCTGGATTGGGAAGATCCCCTGGAGGAGTGCATGGCAACCCACTCCAATATTCTTGCCTGGAGAATTCTATGGATGGAGGAGCCTGGTGGATTACAATCCATGGAGTCACAGAGAGTCAGACGCAACTGAGCAGCTTACACTAAACCCTCATGCCTGGAGACATTTTGAATGATTTCTGGTTGATGTCATTTACCCAGGGGAGTAAGGAATAACAAACATTTAAACAATTTTTCCAGATTTTTTTATGATTAGTATTTTTATTACTATATAGATAAAATGATACCATATGTTTAAAATGTCACAGTCAAGTTTTATTGCTTAGCTAGATGCATTTGTAAGTGATTTCCGCATTTATGGGCCCCTTTAAAAACTTGATTGTGGGATTATTAGGTTGTCACCAATTTTTGATGAGAATAAATAAAATTATTAAAGATAACTTTGGGACTTCCCTGGTGATCCAGTGGCCAAGACTCCATGCTCCCAATGTAGGAGGCCTGGGTTCCATTGCTGGTCAGGGAGCCAGATCCCACAGACCATGACTAAAGAGTTTGAATGGTGCAACTAAAAAGACCCTGCTGCTGCTGCTGCTGCTAAGTCGCATCAGTCGTGTCCAACTCTGTGCGACCCCATAGACGGCAGCCCACCAGGCTCCCCCATCCCGGGATTCTCCAGGCAAGAACACTGGAGTGGGTTGCCATTTCCTTCTCCAATGCATGAAAGTGAAAGTGAAAGTGAAGTCACTCAGTCGTGTCCGACCCTCAGCAACCCCATGGACTGCAGCCTTCCAGGCTCCTCCATCCATGGGATTTTTCCAGGCAAGAGTACTGGAGTGAGGTGCCATTGCCTTCTGCACAGTCAAATAAATTAATAAATTAATTAATTTAAAATAAAGACACCTTTGTGCATAAAAGTTCTTCTCTGGATTTGCCATTTCATTTTGTACTTGTAGATTTTTGGTGTGTAGGAGTATTGCCTTTTGGCCTTCCCCAGTGGCTCAGACGGTAAACAATCTGCCTGCCATGCAGGAGACCTGGATTTGATCCCTGGGTCAGGAAGATCCCCTGGAGAAGGAAATGGCTACACACCCCAGTATTCTTGCCTGGAGAATCCCCCTGGACAGAGGAGCCTGATGGTCTGCAGTGCATGAAGTTGAAAAGACTCAGACACAACTGAGTGACTAGCACACCCATACTGCCCATTGTCTTTTAGATTGCCAAGTCTACCAGTGTATTCTTTCATCATTTCTGCTCTCAGAGTCCATCAGCTCTACTCTGAGGGTCCTTGAGCCACCCGAGGCACAGACACAAATGGAAAACGCAAGCCACCTCATTTTAATTTACCTGGCTGTTGGTTGCTAATGCCATCTCTGTTTACTGGCAGATGTTCCTGTATTGTTCTGGACTATGCTTGTTTCTTGACTTTCTGATAATTTTACGAGTTATGCCTTCATCAGAAAATGAGTTACTGATTTTTGCTTGGTTCCTGCAGCACTGAGGGAGAGTCCAGCCTTTTTGGACTGTCTTTCCACCTGTTTTTCATCACTGTTTCCCATCTCCCCCCTCTAGGTCTAGTGGCACATTCTGGTTGCCTCTCCTGGATGCCCTGCTTTACCCTCTTGATGAATTTGCTCTCCAAGTGCTATTTCTGGCAGGAGGTTTTAAGGGGCACCAACTCAGGGGGATATTTTTATTCTAACTTGTGTTAGGACATTCCTACAGGGATTATAGACATGCCAAGCCATTTGCTGCATACTATTCTCTTGACCCACAAGGGAAAACAGACTTCCCTGGCTGAGATAATTGCTCTGATATATTTCCTATGGGAAGCAATCTCCAAAAGAGTACCTCGTAGGGCTAGGGCCTGTCTGATATATAGTTATTGTGCCACTTACAGGCTCCCTTTGGCTAAGGGATAAAATCTAAACCCTTCCTTTTGACATAAAAGCTCTCTAGGTTGGAGCCCAGCTAGTCTTCTAAGCTCCGCCTCATGCTTCTGCCTGAAGAATCCCATGGACAAAGGAGCCTGGCAGGCTACAGTCCATAGGGTCGCAAAGAGCTGGACGTGACTGAAGCGTGCCTGCGTGCATGCTGCTGCTCCCCTCTCGTGTTCTACACCCAGACAGTCCCAGCACACGGACCACTCTCATCAAGCCTTCACTTCCTCATCCCTGTACTTCTGTGCTCCTGCTCTTCCCTCTGCCTGGGCTACTCTCCCCAATCCATGGAAAATTTACTTCCTCCTGAGATGGAACCCTTATGGCAGAAAGTGAAGAAGAACTAAAAAGCCTCTTGATGAAAGTGAAAGAGGAGAGTGAAAAAGTTGGCTTCAGTCCAGGTTTGATGCATGACACAGGATGCTTGGTGCTGGTGCACTGCGATGACCCAGAGGGATGGTATGGGGAAGGAGGTTGGGGGGGGGGTTCAGGATGAGGAACACGTGTACACCCATGGTGGATTCATGTTGATGTATGGCAAAACCAATACAATATTATAAAGTAAAATAATAATAAATAATAAAGGGGAAAAAAAAGTTGGCTTAAAACTCAACATTCAGAAAACTAAGATCATGGCATCTGGTCCCATCACTTCATGGGAAATAGATGTGGGAACAGTGGAAACAATATCAGACTTTATTTTTGTGGGCTCCAAAATCACTGCAGATGGTGACTGCAGCCATGAAATTAAAAGATGCTAAACTCTTGGAAGGAGAGTTATGACCAACCTAGATAGTATATTCAAAAGCAGAGACATTACTTTGCCAACAAATGTCGTCTAGTCAAGGCTATGGTTTTTCCAGTGACAATGTATGGATGTGAGAGTTGGGACTATAAAGAAAGCTGAGCACTGAAGAATTGATGCTTTTGAACTGTGGTGTTGGAGAAGACTCTTGAGAGTCCCTTGGACTGCAAGAAGATCCAACCAGTCCATTCTAAAGGAGGCCAGTCCTGGGTGTTCATTGGAAGAACTGATGCTGAGGCTGAAACTCCAATACTTTGGCCACCTCATGTGAAGAGTTGACTCATTGGAAAAGACCCTGATGCTGGGAGGGGTTGGGGGCAGGAGGAGAAGGGGATGACAGAGGATGAGATGGCTGGATGGCATCACTGACTCAATGCACATGAGTCTGAGTGAACTCCGGGAGTTGGTGATGGACAGGGAGGCCTGGTGCGCTGTGATTCATGGGGTCACAAAGAGTCGTATGTAACTGAGCAACTGAACTGGACTGAACTGAGATGGCACATCTCATGTATAATTGGTTATTTCCGTCTTTTCCCTTTACTAGATCATAATATTCATGGGAGTAGAAGCCCTGCCTTCCATGATTTATAGGATTATCCATAGCCTAAGACTTGGCCCAGTATAAGTGATTCGAAAATGTTTGTTGAGTGAATACTAAAACTATAATAATAAAAGGAAGGAGGAATGCTCTGTAGAAAATAATCATATAGTTTATACAGTAAAATTAAGAATAATATTTTAAGTGTAGTTGTGGTAGCTGTTCAGTCACTAAGTTGTGTCCAGCTCTTTGTGAACCCATGGACTGTAGCCCTCCAGGCTCCTCTGTCCATGGGGTTTCCCAGGCAAGAATACTGAAGTGGGTAGCCATTCCCTTCTCCGGGGAATCTTCCTGAGGCAGTGATCGAACCCGTGTTGTCTCCTGCGTCTCCTGGATTGACAAGTGTTTTCTTTACCACTAGTGCCACCTGGGAAGCCCCTGTAGAAAATAAACACATAACTTATAATGAGAGTAATGAAATTGAGAATAGTCTCATAGGAAGTACATACAAGTTTCTGGGAGTTATCAAGCATTTCTGAGCACATTTTGCTTGTGCAGCTAGAATTCTTAAGGAAAGAGCCAGTGTTTGCTCTGATACTTACAGTGCCTTGAAATGGGATTAGGAAAGACAAGATGGCAGGTAACAGATTCTTTCAAATTCTTTCTCATCATCCTTGCCCAACATGACAGTTTATTTAACCAGCCCTAGGGAAAGGCTACCACAGAAATATAAACTCTTTCTGCGTCTGACCTTCCATTATGTGCGTGGTCATCATACCTTGAGAGACTCAATTTGGCAACCAAAGCTCTGCAAGCCTCTCAGAATAGCCACAGATATTTGCATTGTGCCTATACATGCACGATTTTATCTTCAGAAAATCTCTGGGAGAACAGAAGTGCATGATTTGTTGTTATCATGTCCTTTTTGTGAATAAGAATGCATACCTGGAGATGTCAAGAAACTCTGAAAGACATACAGCTAAGAGGGATAAAATCAAGGTCTGAACTCAAGTCTCTCTGACACCAGATCTATCTACTACCCAACTGATTAAAAAATAGCTAAGAGAAACAGGAATCTCCATCCATTTATTCATATTTTAAAATGTATTTGATTCTTTGAGAAATATTTGTAACCACATCCGAGTCAATTTCAGTACTATTTCTTCCTCTCATAGGGGGCAAAGGATTTTCATGTCATACGTCAACGACTGGCTGCACAGATTCCACCAGCACAATGTAAGCCACTAACCAGACCCCAAATTATTTTAAGAGGCAGGAAGAAAATTATTTCCTTATGAATTTCCTGTCTTTTTGTTCCTGTCCAAAAAAAATTAGATTCTGTGTTTCCTTTTTGAAAAAGGGGCGTTGTAGTGGATTGAGTTGTTTGTTGTTTAGTCACTAAGTCGTGTCTGATTCTTTTGGGACCCTGTGGTCTATAGCCTTCCAGGCTCCTCTGTTCATGCAGGTTCCCAGGCAAGAACACTGGAATGGGTTGCCACCTCCTCCTCCAGGGGAATCTTCCCAACTCAAGGGTCGACTCGTGTCTTCTGCATTGCAGGTGGATTCTTTTCCACTGAGACCCTGGTTCATATCCTCTAAAACGATATATTCAGGTATTTCTTTCCAGCAACCGTAAATGTAGCCTTGCTTAGAAACATGGTCTCGCACATATTGTTAGTTTAAGGGTCTGGAGATGAGATTACCCTGGCTTTAGGGTGTGCCCTAAGTCCAGTGGGGCTGCTGTGGTGGCTCAGACAGTAAATAACCCACCTGCAATGCAGGAGAAATTGGGTTCTATCCCTGGGCTGGGAAGATCCTCTTGAGAAGGGAATGGTAGCTCACTCCAGTATTGTTGCCTGGAGAATTCCATGGGCGCAGGAGCCTGCTGGGCTCAAGTCCATGGGGTCCCAAAGAGTTAGACATGACTGAGCGGCTAACACTTTCACTTTTCATTTTATAAAAAAAATGCAGTGACTGGTGTCCTTATGAAAGAAAGGAGATAGGGATTCAAGAGACAGAGTGATCTCTGTGAAAGACCATGTGAATTTGGAGGCAGAGACTGGAATTATGCTGCCACAAGACAAGCAATATCTGGCTCTACCAGAAGCTGAAAGAGGTGAGAAATAATCCTCCCCAGAGCACCAGAGAGAGTGTGGCCCTGCCAACACCTTGATTTTCGACTTTGCTTTTCAGAACTGTGAGAGAATACCTTCGTGTTGTTTAAGCCATCAAGTCTGCAGCAAACCTAGGAAACTAACACAGCTTCTGCTCCCAGGAACTGGGATGTTGCTGTGGATGTGGAAGTGGCTTTGGCATTGGATGATGAGCAGAGGCTGGGAGAGTTGGGGGAGGCATGGTAGAAAGCCCTAGATGACTTGGATACCTACTGCCCTGGGTTTGCATCTGGGAACTGCTGAGAACCCTAAGGGGTCCCCACCAGTGCCCTTGGGGGTAGGATGCTTTCCAAGCTGGCAGCTCACTTAGTTCCTGGAATGCCAGCCTGTGGTCCACGCCTTGTGCTCAGCGCCCTCCTATCATGGGAACCCGCAAGGTGCCTGCCCATGCCTGCCAGGAAACCCAGTGCAGATGAGTCTTGTCTTGGTGACACCTGAAGAAGCTGCACCCCCTACCCCAGGTCAGAAGCAGAATGGAACTTGCGATGACTGTGGTAGGGACTCTGCTCCTTGGCTGAAGAAAGTCTGCAGAGATTCGGCTCACCTAGTGGGTGCAGTAATGTGCACCTTTTCTGAGCCGGAGGGATTGGGTTCAGGCAGAGATCCTAAGTGCAGGCTTTGGAGCCAGAGATGGGAGTAAACCCTGGCTCCACTGTTGGTGACTCCATGACCATGGGCAAGCCACTGAAGCTCTCTGAATGTTCTTGTCACCATCTGCAGATGGGGGTTATCACAGCCACCTTACATGGTTAGTGTAAGGATTAGATGAGATATCAGACGTAATAACATGGTAAGGAGCCTAATCCAGAGCCTGGCGTTCAACGGGCACTCAGTGAATGGTTAGTCCCCTTTTCCTCTTTTGAGTAGAGGCTATTTTATTAAATAATTTTCTTTATATTTTTAAATGATCATACATTTATTCATGACTATATAACAACCATGTTAGATGTAAATATATAAATACTCCCATTAAAAGATATATATGAAGCAAGAATTAACTTTATTCTGCTTAAAGTAAGTGCCTTAAATATATAGACACAAAGGTTGAGTAAAGTGGCGAAAGAATATATAACAAGCTAACATGACATCTGGTCCCATCACTCCATGGGAAATAGATGGGGAAACAGTGGAAACAGTGTCAGACTTTATTTTTGGGGGGCTCCAAAATCACTGCAGATGGTGACTGTAGCCATGAAATTAAAAGACGCTTACTCCTTGGAAGAAAAGTTATGACCAACCAAGTTAGCATATCGAAAAGCAGAGACATTACTTTGCCAACAAAGGTCCATCTAGTCAAGGCTATGGTTTTTCCAGTGGTCATGTATGGATGCGAGAGTTGGACTGTAAAGAAAGCTGAGTGCTGAAGAATTGATGCTTTTGAACTGTGGTGTTGGAGAAGACTCTTGAAGTCCCTTGGACTGCAAGGAGATCCAACCAGTCCATTCTAAAGGAGATCAACCCTGGGATTTCTTTGGAAGGAATGATGCTAAAGCTGAAACTCCAGTACTTTGGCCATCTCATGTGAAGAGTTGACTCATTGGAAAAGACTCTGATACTGGGAGGGATCGGGAGCAGGAGGAGAAGGGGACGACAGGATGAGATGGCTGGATGGCATCACCGACTCGATGGATGTGAGCTTGAGTGAATTCCGGGAGATGGTGATGGACAAGGAGGCTTGGAGTGCTGCAGTTCATGGGGTTGCAAAGAGTTGGACATGACTGAGCAACTGAACTGAACTGAACATTACTCAAAACTGTGCTAACATAGCTATATTAATATGAGATAAAATAGGTTTTAGGGAAAAAGCTACTGCCCTAGATAAAGATTATTTTATAATAATAAAGGGCTCCATTCATCAAGAAAACATAAGATTCCTAAATATTTATGCATCTAATAAGAGAACTTCAAAATACATAAGGAAAAACTAACAGAACTGCAGAGAATTAAAGATTTCAATATCCCTCCTCAAGAATTGATAAAATAACTAGAAAACTAGTAAATAAGTTGAAGTAAATATATGGAAATTTTAAACAATACTGAAACTACTGTCACATATTTTTAATTTATTTTAACCATAAAGCCTCGTTCTATATATTGGCTGCACAGGCTCTTTGTTGCAGACTTTTCTAGCTGGGCTTGGACACCTCACAGCATGTGGGATCTTAGTTCCCAGACTAGGGATTGAACCTGCATCCCCTGAATGGGATAGCAGATTCTTAACCACTGAACCACCAGGGTAGTCCTTCGATAAAGCCTCTTTGAGTGGCGCTGTTTTAGTGGAGTTCCAGTTGACATACAGTCATTGAGTTTCTATTCCATGCTGCGCATCTGCTGTTACTGGGAACACAAAGATGGATCCAGTGGAAAAGTCCTTGTCCTCAAGAAGGTTCCAATGGAGGAGAAATAGACATGCAGCGTAACTGTGGTGCAGAGAAAGGCCATGCTAGCTGTCTCACAGGGTGGAGTTTACAGGGTAATTTCAGGGATTGCTCCTTCCCCTTCTCCAGGGGTAAATAATCCAGAGACACCATTTGAGAGAGAAAAGGAGCTTCCCTTAGCCTACTGAAGCAGACTTAGTCTGCTCAGGTTGCTGTAGCAAAACACCATAGATGGTGTGGGTCAAATGGAAAGAACCTTTGTTGGTTCTGGAGGCTGGAAGCATTGTGGTCAAAGTCTCATGGCCATATTCAGCTGCACAGTTCAGTGGCTCCAAGGATGTTCACACTGGTGAGCCGCTCTCACCATCATCCATCTCCTGAATTTTTCACTTTCTTAGACTGAAGCTCTGTTCCCATCAAACACTAAGTCCCCCTCCCAGCCTTTGCCACCCCTTGGCGCCTGGCATCTATCTGTGTACTTTCTGACTCTATAAACTTGACCATTCTAGGTATCTTGTATAAGTGGAATCAGACTGTGTTTGTCTGCACCTACTATATGTTTCAATGCCTTTTAAGGGCACTAATCCCATTATGGGGGCCACACTCTCATGAACTCATCTAATCCTGCTGCTGCTGCTAAGTCACTTCAATCGTGTCCGACTCTGTGCAATCCCATAGATGGCAGCCCACCAGGCTCCCCCATCCCTGGGATTCTCCAGGCAAGACATCTAATCCTAGTTACCTCCCAAAGGACCCACCTCCAAATATCATCACATTGAGAGATTGGACTTCAGCAAATGAATTTTGTAGAGACACAATCAGCCCATAATGCAGATGGACTGAGGGGAGAGGACACCTGGGCAAAGGTCTGAAATCCTGCGTGGGTGTAATGGGTGGGAGGGGTGGTCTGTAAGTAGCCTTGGGTGAATGAAGGATACACTTTCAATTGCAGGGCAGGGAAGGTGATGCTAAAGAGATAGGAGAGCCAAGATGTCCCAGCACATCATGCTGAGGTGTTCTGAAACTCCACTGAAGAGTGCCATGCGGGAGCACTGAGGACTTGTGAGAATGCTTAAGGAACCACTCCATTTCTAAGTAGGAACCACTCTGGCTACTGAGAGGAGGATAGCTTAGAGGGAAAGTGGGTGGAAAAAGGGAGACAGGGACTCTTCTGTGACCACGGCTCAGGGGAGAGCTAGTAGTGGCCTGGACACAAGTAGAAGGTCCCTGTCTGCTGCTGTTGCTGCTAAGTCACTGCAGTCGTGTCCGACTCTTAGTGACCCCATGGACTGCAGCCTACCAGGCTCCTCCACCTATGGGATTTTCCAGGCAAGAGTACTGGAGTGGGGTGCCATTGCCTTCTACAAGAAGGTCCCTCTCAGATGCCCTCAAAACAGTATTTCCTTGTCTTCCTTCAAGGCACTTGAAGACCCTCCAGCTGGAGTTACTAAGAAATTTTTTTTAAATAGTTTGTATTTGTTTTTGGCTGTGCTGGACCTTTGCTGCTGGGTGCCTGTTTTGTCTAGTTGCCCTGAGTGGGGGCTGCCCTCTAGTTGTGGGGTATGGGCCCCTCGCTGCAGCAGCTTCTCTTGTTGCAGTGCATGGCCTTAGTTGCCGTGGGACCTGTGGGATCTTCCCAGCCTAGGGGTTGGACCTGTGTGCCCTGCATTGGCAGGAAGATTCTTAACCACTAGACAATCAGGGAAGGCCGAAGAATTGGGTTTTCATTGCCTGAGAGGAAGATGACATTGGTATTGACTCGTTTACTGATGAATCCAATACTATCACCAAGCGTTGGACATGACCGAGCACCTAACACACACACACACATCGCCCGAGTCCACTTGGGGCAAATTGCTCAGCTTCTCTAAAGCCGCCTGGGAAAGGATGTGACACCATCACACGGAGATTGAGGGGGATGACGTACGCATCACGGCCAGCAGGGAGCCGCGGCACCGCTCAACGTTCCCTACAGTGAGCTATGAACCTGGAAAGGCCGAAGGAAGGAGCCACATGCCCCTCGATAGCATCCAGACCCTCTCCTCATTCTCTAACCGGGTTGACAATAAATTTCTCCATTTATTGATGGAGAAATTGTCCTGGTTAACAAATGCAACGTATTTGGAGACTGAGGTCTTCCCTGGTGACTCAGACGGTAAAGCATCTGCCTGCAATGAGGGAGACCTGGCTTTGATCCCTGGGTTGGGAAGATCCCCTGGAGAAGGAAATGACAACCCACTCCAGTATTCTTGTCTGGAAAACTCCATGGATTGGGGAACCTGGTAGGCTATAGTCCATGGGTTTGCAGAAAGTCAGACGCAACTGAGTGACTTCAGTTTCACTTTTTGGAGACTGAGGGCTTTCCCCCTTCTTGTGCTAAGACAAGCGTAAGACATGCACCCCGAGTAGGGGCTTGTCATGGGAAGGTGCTCTCGAAGCTCACGGCACTAGAGAGAAAGATCCCTGTGAGGCTTGGGCGTCCTGCAGGCTCCAAAGTCTTGGTGTGGGTGAGATGGTGGGTGGCTGGGTAAGCCCTTTCAGTGGATGAAGTGTGACACCAGAGCTGTGTGTGTCAGCTTAATCACTGTTTTTATTACGGCAACTCTAATGGAAAATTAGAAGACTAAAATACATCACTTCTAATCCCACAGTTCTGTGAAGTTGATTTCATTTAATAAGCTGCTTTTCTGTCCTCTTCTATTTGCATATATGTATAAAAACCACATGTATGCATATCTACACACATTTTTACTTTGAGTGGACCTACAAAATATATTTTAGTTTTGAAGATTTCCATTAGAATAGAGACTTCCCTTTCTGTGGCAAATTCTTAATTGCCATTTTATAAGCATGTGTCGGTCATTCAGGCGTGTCCAGCTCTTTGTGGTCTGCCAGATTCATCTGTCCATGGGTTTTTCCTGGCAAGAATACTGGAGTGGGTTGCCATTTCCTCCTCCAGGGAATCTTTGCAATCAGGGATTGAAACTGCATCTCCTGTGTCTCCTGCCCTGGCAGGCAGATTCTTTACCTGCTGAGCCATTTCATTACCACGAGCTTTTCCTTTGAGATGGTATATCATAGTTTGTTTAGGTACTTTTCTCATTTTGGGAACTTTAGTCATTTTCTTTTTTTTGGTCATAAGAAAAACTTCAGTGTATATTTATGTGCATGTAACTTTTTTATGAACTATGGTCTTAGAGCAAATCCCCAGGAGTGAGGTTCCAAGGAAGCAGTAAATGTGTCACAGGCAGATATAAATTCAAATCCAAGTCCTACTGTTTACTAGGGATGTCCCTCTAGCTTTGTGTTGCTCTAACCTCCTCCCTTTCCTTTGACAGTGCGTACCAGTTAGGTATTACCTAACAACAAGCCCAAAATATCAGTGGGACAGCGCAATAAGCGTTTATCAGGTCACACATCGGTGGGTTGGGCTGGGGTTTAGCTCATCTAGGCTGGGCTTTGTTTCTCACTGAAGGTTTGCAGGTTAGTTGGGTTGATTCTATTCTACTTGTCTCCTATCCTCTTATTCTTAAGAGGCATATTCTTATGTAATGGCACATATTCAAGAAAATAAATCCAAGTGCACTGGTGTTTTCCAAAATTTTGGTCCCATCACATCTGCTAATATTTCACTGGCCAAAAGAAGTCATGTCACCAAAGTGAAGGGGCTGGGGAATGTACTCTGTTTAGCAGAAAATTTCAAAGTCACAAGTCAAAGGGAATGCATACAGAGAGGACTAGAGGATCAAGAGACATTACTGTGATCTCCCAAAGTGGGTGATAATAGTACCTATCTTGCATTGTTATGAGGAAAAAATGACACAAAGTTTTAAATATTCAATAAATGCTAGCTTTGAGAGAGGGGCTTCTCTGGTGGCTCAGATGGTAAAGCGTCTGCTTGCAATGTGGGAGGCAAGGGTTCGATCCCTGGGTCAGGAAGACCCCTTGGAGAAGGAAATGACAACCCACTCCAGTACTCTTGCCTGGAAAATCCCATGGACAGAGGAGCCTGGTAGGCTATATTCCTTGGGGTCCCAAAGAGTTGGACATGACTGAGCGACTTCACTTTCATTTTTCGAGAGAGGAGGGTTTATTTCTGATTTTATGTCTCTATTTTGCTATTTTGTTCCTAAGCTTCCATATGTTTTTACATATAGTTATCCAAGAATTGCTTTTTTTGTTGTTGCCTGAAGTTGGCTGTTATTATTTGTCCCTGTGATAGAGACGGGCTTCTCGGGTCACTCAGTAGGTAAAGAATCTGCCTGTAATTCAGGAGAAGCAAGAGATCTGGGTTCAATCCGTGGGTAGGGGAGATCCCCTGGAGGAGAACATGGCAACCCACCCCAGTATCCTTGCCTGAAGAATCCCATGGACAGAGGAGCCTGCGGGCTACAGTCTATAGAGTCACAAAGAGTCGGACATCACTGAAGTGACTGAGCATGCATGCGCGGATGATAGAGAACTATCCCTCAGCTCTCCTGGGGGGTATCCCGCAGCACAGCACCGTCCCCCAGCTCTCCTGGGGGGTATCCCGCAGCACAGCACTGCCCCCCAGCTCTACAGTAAGTACTCACCGCCCACAACCTTTGTGTGTTCTTCTAATCTCCCCAGGCATTCTTCAGTCTATCAAATTTAATCATTTCTGCAGCTACCTTTTCTACTAAGTCATGAGCTGCAGGAGAACAGAGACTGAGTCTTACCCATCTCTCTTGCCACAGTGCCCGGCAAAACACATGCTCAGAAGCACCAGAGTGAAGACGTTTATCATCCCTTGCAATATTTTGCGCTTTCTTTTCTTTCATAAAATACGCGATATTTTATGCTTTCTTCATCATGTTTTCTTCCGTCTTCTTGAATGTATAGAACGTACTTATAGAATCTTTTAAAATGTCCTTGTCTCGGTTTCTAACATGTCTGTGATTTCTGGGTCTGTTTCTATTCATTGATCTTTCTTGTGGTTACAGGTCTTATTTTCCTGCTTCTTTTCTTGTCTGGTAGTTTTTTTTTTTTTTTCCAACGTATTTATTTTGGCTGTGCTGGGTCCTTGTTGCTGCTCATGGGCTTTCTGTCATCATGGTGAGTGGGAGTTACTTTTCTTTGCAGAGCACAGGCTCTAGGTGAGTGGTCTTCAGTAGCTGCAGCAGGCAGGCTCGGCATTTGTGTGCATGGACTTAGACTCTCCAAGGCACGTGGAATCTTCCAGACCAGGGATCGAACCTGCGTCCCCTGCATTGAAAGGCAGATTATTAACCACTGGACCACTGGAGAGGGCCTAACTCGTCTGGTGATTTTTAACTTGATGCTGGATATTGTGTATTTTTATGTTGTTGGTTCCTGGATTTTGCTATATTCCTTCACAGATTATTGAATTTTTGTCTTGGTATGCAAATTACTTGGAATCAGATTGATCCTTTTGAGATTTAAGTTTTCTTAGGGCTGGTCACAGGGGCCTTTAGTTTTTGGCCCCATAACTTAGCCAGTGTGCTTCTGAGGAGTCTATCCATCACATGTATCGAGAGGTTATACCACTCTGGTGTGTGGGAACACAAACTGTACCCAGCCCTGTGAAGCCCTGGAAATTGTTCCATTCACTCTTTTCTGGTAGCTCTTCCCCCAATCTTTGGTAGATGTCAAACATGTCCCAAACATTTTCTCTCAAGCATGTGTAAGTTAGTACTCAGCCGAAGGCTCAGGACCCCGTTGTATAGCTTCATCCTGCCTCCCCACAAGTTGTCCAATGTCTGATAAATGTTGTCTTAGATATATTTGTCTGATTAAACTTTGGTGAAAGTCATATAATATTAAATATACTATTTTAACCGTATTTAACTGTACGTTTCAGCAGCACTGAGTACATTCACATAGTTGTGCAGCTCTCCCCGTCATCAATTTCCCCAATCTTTCACCTTCCTAAACTGAAACTCTTTTCTCATTCAACACTAATTCTCCACCCCCTCCCTCCCACCTCCCACTTCTGACACCTACCAATGTACTTTCTGATTCTATGAATTTGACTGTTCTAGGTATCTCACATAAGTGGAATCAAACATTATTTGTCTGCACTTAATGTGTATTGAAAGGTCTTCCCAGGTGGCTCAGTCTTAGTAAAGAATCCACTTGCCAGTGTAGGAGACATGGGTTAAACCCCTTGATTGGGAAGATCCTCTAGAGAAGGAAACGGCATCCATTCCAGTATTCTTGCCTGGAAAATCCCATGGACAGAGGAACCTGGCAGGCTAAAGTCCACAGGGTTGAAAAGAGTCAGTCACAACTTAGTGACTAAACAACCAAAACAATGTATATTGGAATGCATTGTTAAGGTTAATATATGTCCTACAAACAGATTGTACCCCTCTTTTGCTGTATAGTAGGTTCTCATTAGTTATCTGTTTCTAAAATAGCAGTGTATATATGCCAATCCCAACCTCCTAATTTACCCCATTCCCCCTTCTCTGCTTGGTGTCCAGACATTTGTTTTCTGTGTCTGTGTGAGTTGCATAGATTCTACACATATGTGTTAATACACAGCATTTGTTTTTCTCTTCCTGACTTACTTCACTCCGTATGACAGTCTCGAGGTCATCAAGTCATGTAAGACAGGAGGGTGAATCTGCTCCTGGTTATCTCATATTGTCCGGAACTGGGTATAACTCTTGCTGCTGCTCCGTGTGGGGGTGTTATTGCTTGTAAGAGAGTTCTGTTACTACCTCTTTCAGGCCCTTCACGTCACCTCTTTCGTATGTATTTGACTCTTGAGCCAGGGTTTCTCAAGCTGAATAACACCGTGGATGTTTGGGACTAGAAAATTCTTTGTTGTGTGGTTGTCCTATATGTTGCAGAATGTTTAGCAGCATCCCTGGCTTTTATCCTCTAGATACCAGTGGCATATTCTCCGCTCCAGATTTGATCATCAAAATACCTCCAGACATTGCCAATTATCCCCTGGGGACCAAAATCATGTCCAATTTATAACCACTGGTCTACGCTATCCAGCTGGGAGCAAAACCCTCAGTCACACCGATCCTCCAAGTAGTAAAGGATTTTCCATTCCCTGGATTATGTACAGAGATGTACTCTTTCAACCAAGGGTTTAACCTCACTGGGAAGAAATTGTGATGGCCAACATACTCAGTGATTGTCCCATGACTTTAAATGGCTTTTGTTCTGATGGCTTTGGCAGAGAACATAAGACCTTTGACCCTGAAAGTGAGATTATTGCCTACACTTCAGTTTAAGGTGATTGGAAGAAGATCAAAAGGGTTTATTTTCTCAGTAAGAGTGTCTTCTACTATGAGTTTCATGGATGTGAGAATGCTCAGTGCTTTTTGTATGTTTTGAAACGACCACAACATAATTGAGTGCCAGCTCCCAAGATCTGCATTTGGAAAACACACCCTTGATGCTAACAAAACAGATTTATCCGAATATTATTTACAGAGACCAAGTCTAAGAATCAATCAATAGATATGACCATTAGGAATATTAACAAAACAAGGGAATTCAAAGCTGCTGCTGTTGCTGCTAAGTCGCTTCAGTCGTGTCCGACTCTGTGCGACCCCAGAGACGGCAGCTCACCAGGCTCCCCCGTCCCTGGGATTCTCCAGGCAAGAACATTGGAGTGGGTTGCCATTTCCTTCTCCAATGCATGAAACTGAAAAGTGAAGTCACTCAGTCATGTCCATCTCTTCATGACCCCATGGATTGCAGACTATCAGGCTTCTCCATCCATGGGATTTTCCTGGCAAGAGTACTGGAGTGGGTTGCCATTGCCTTCTCCCAAAGTCAAAGCTATTGACTGTTTAAATAGAAATGTAAATCTTTCTTATGATGAGCTGCCTCATATATCTTCCATGTATTTATTGAAAAAGTTGAAGAAAGATTAGAAAATCCAAATGAAAAAGAAAATACCATATCACAGTGCCTAGAGGTAACTACTGTTATCACTATGATGTACATCCTTGCAGTTTTAATTTATCTCCATCTCCAGATCATATGAGTATCAATATAACTATCCTAATTTTTTTTAACAAATTAAGATTCTGTTAAACATAAAGTTTTGTAATTTGTCTTTTTTTTTTTCACATGTGACAGTATATCATAATGGGTTTCCCTGGTGGCTCAGACTGTGAAGAGTCCGCTTGCAATGCAGGAGACCTAGGTTCAATTCCTGGATCAGGAAGATACCCTGAAGAAGGGAATGGCTACCCACTCCAGTATTCTTGCCTGGAAATCCCATGTACAGAGGAATCTGGTGGGCTACAGTCCATGGGGTCAAAAAGAGTCAGAGATGACTGAGAGACTAACACACATCCATATATCATAAACATCACGTTATAACACTGAGCTATATAATCTTTAAAATGGGTGCACAGTATTCCACTGAATAAATGAAACATACTTTTAATCAGTCTCCTGTTACTAGGCCCTTATGCATGTTCTGAATTTTATCTTTATAAGCAAGATAGTGATGGACATCTATTTATATCTATTCCTATGAACTTCTCTATTTCCTTAGGAAGATTATTCCCAGTTTATTTGCAGATTAAGGTCCATTTATAAGACATATTTATAAAAAAATAGATTCTGAATTAGTGTCATGATGAAACTCTGTTAGTGAGCATCAGAAAGGAAGTTGGTGAAAGTGTCCCCAGGGCCAGGAAATCTGGGGAAACTTTATCTGCTCAGGTTGCCAATGATGATGTAATTATTTCTTTAAAAATTCTGGGCTCCAAATGGAGTCTTCAACTTTGTACTCAGTTTGTTATACAAAAATACAGAAAAGGAGAATCATCCCCTGTGTTAGTTTCCTATTGCTACATATAAAATGCCACAAACATCTTAAAACAACACAAATTTGTTGTCTCGCAGTTTCTGAGGGTGTAGTCTGGGCGCAGCTTAGCTGGATCTTGGCTCAGGGTCTCAGGGGGCCACGATCCAGGCGTGGGCCATGCCCTGGCTCTCCTTTGAAGCTTGGGGTCATGTTCCAGGCTCCTTCAGTGCTGTTGCTGATTTCAGTTCCCTGTAGAATTGAAGTCCCTGTTTTCTTGTTAAGTGTCAGCTGGGGATTATGCTCTGCTCCTGGAGGCCACTTGTTCCCTGTCACTTAGTCCCAGTAGGCAGTTCATAGCCATTTCCCACCTGATTAGGTCAGGCCCACCCAGGATAATCTTCCCATTGATTCAATCAACTAGGGATCTTAATTATATCTGAAAAATCCCTTTTTGCCATATAATATAACATACCTATAGGGTAATATTCCATTATATTTATAAGTCCTGTCCACACTCAACTGAAGCATTATAGATATATATGTGAGAAGGTGGGAATCTTGGGGGCCACCTTAGAATTCTATTACACCCATAGTTCAAATCCCCTAAGAAAATGGCTCTTGATATTTTGTTTATGTTCTAGACTTTTGTCTCTGTTTTGGTATTTCTTTAAAAAGAATTAGTTGTAACTGTAGTGTTTAGTCACCATTGAATCCTTTATTTATTTTCATAAAAATGTTGCCAACGTATTACTGAAAAGTTTTGCTGAGCATCACTTAAAATTTTTGGATTATATTTGTTATAGGCTGAATGTTTATGTCCCTCCTCCAATTCATATTTTGAAGCCCTAACCCCCAAAGTGATGGTATTAATAAGTAAGGCCTCTGGGCTTGGGATGGAATCTGTCTCGACTGAGACATGCATATGAAACCAGGAAGGACCCTGAGTCACCACAAGGAACCACGCAAGATGATTGCCAGAGACAGCCTGGAAACGAACCCCATCACCAGAAAACCTAGGACTTCGAGCTCTGTGGCACAGTCATTCTCCCATGGCCCTTTACCCTGCTGTTCTCCACCCAGGCATCCCTTCCCCATAAAATCTCTTACTTTATCAGCAAAAAAAAAAAAAGAATTAATGCCTTTGAGAAGGTCAGATTTAGATGAGGTCATTAGGGTGGAGTCCCCCAAGATGGGACTATTGCCCTTACAAGAAGAAACATCAGTGCTTCCTTTCCTTGCCTTGTGAGGACGCAGCAAGGAGGCAATCATCTTTTCATTTATTTATTTTACAGTAGGTCCCTGTTGGTTATCTATTTTAAATACAGCAGTGTGTACCTGTTCATCCCCAACTCCCAATCTATCCCAACTTCCTCTCTTCCCCCTGGTAACCATAATTTTATTCTCCAGGTCTGTGAGTCTATTTCTGTTTTGTAAATACTTCATTTATATCATTTTTTTAAGGTTCTGAGTATGAACAGTATCATAGGATATTTATCTTTGACTACTTCACTTAGTATGACAGTCTCTAAGTCCATCCTTGCCACTGAAAATGACATTATTTCATTCTTTTTAGTAGGTCAGTCATATTCCACTGTGTGTATACATATATATATATATATATATATACACACACACGTATACATGTATATTTATATAGAGAGAGTCCCTTGAGAGTCCCTGAGACTCCAAGGAGATCAAACCAGTCAATGCTAAAGGAAATCAGTCCTGAATATTCATTGGAAGGACTGATGCTGAAGCTGAAACTCCAATACTTTGGCCACCTGATGTGAAGAGCCGACTCATTGGAAAAGACCCTGATGCTGGGAAAGATTGAAGGGAGGAGGAGAAGGGGATGACAGAGGATGAGATGGCTGGATGACATCACTAACTCGACGGACGTGAGTTTAAGCAAGCTCCAGGAGTTGGTGATGGACAGGGAAGCCTGTTGTGCTGTAGTCCGTGGGGTCACAAAGAGTCGGACATGACTGAGCGACTGAGCTGAACTGATCTATACATATACACCACACCTTTATTTATTCATCTGTTGATGGATACTTCGGCTGCTTCCACGTCTTGGCTATTGCAAATAGTGCTTCGGTGAACATTAGGGTGCGTGTATCTTTTGAATTATGGTTTTCTCCAGACATAAGCCCAGGAGTGGGATTGCTGGATTAAAAAGTAGCTTTATTTTTAGTTTTTTAAAAAATTTTTTAATTAAGTATTTTTATTTATTTATTTACTTTATAATATTGTATTGGTTTTGCCATACATCAACATGAATCTGCCACCTCCTTATTCCTCTCCATGGTGGCTATACCAACTTACATTCTTACCAACAGTGTAGGAGGATTCCCTTTTCTCCACACCCTCTCCAGCATTTATTGTTTGTAGATTTTTTTTGATGGTGGGCATTCTGCCTGGTTTGAGGTGATACTGCACGGAAGGCAATTATCTCAAGGGCAGGAAGGAGGCCCTCACATGAGCAGACTCTGCCAGCACCTTGATCTTGGACTTCCAGCCTCTAAACTGAGAAACAAGTGTCTATTGTTTAAGCCATCCCACCTATGGCAGTTTTTTTAAATAGCAGCCCAAGCTAAGACATTATTGGGAATTTTTTCCCATTATATTCTCTAATGATTAACATTGCCTGTATTTTAAGAATTTTCTATTTGATTCCATTGTCATCAGTTTCTCATCATGGATTTCAGGGAATGTAGGGGTCATGGATTTCTACCTTTTTTTTCTATTGTTTTTATAAAGGAAAGCTGAAGTACCAAACAGATGAAAGATGAGACAGACTCTGTTTCACCGATGAAATATTTATGATGACATGTTGCCTAGCAATGGTCACCAGACTGCCTGCGTTTGCGAGAGTGAAACTCAGTGCAGGCATTTCCCCAAGAGACGCAACAAAGAAAAACCAGCCTAACGAACACAGTCCCTGCTTCCTTGATGAAATTCCTCCTAGTTTTAGGCCAAGAAAATGTTTATTGAGGAAACGGTCATGTTGGCTAGAATAATTTAATGGCTGGGTGAGAATAAAGCAGGAGGAAGACTTCAAAAAAATAAAAGCAGACAGATTGTCAGGGAGCACTTATCTGTCCTGTAGCAAAATGTTTTATTTTCTGTCACTGCCCACTGACAATGCCCTGACAACATTGTCATCATCCCTGTTGCCTTGCCTGGTTCTGGCTGTCAGACTGCTGGGGCTCATTAAGGTAAACCAGGCCTTCTGGATTGAGGTCCCTGAATTAAGGACTTATTCTTTTCAGGGCTGTTGGCCTCCAGGTATTAGAAAGTGTAAAAGTGTTAGTTGCTCGGTTGTGTCCAACTCTTTGCGACCTCATGGAATGCAGCCTGCCAGAGTCCTCTGTCCATGGGATTCTTCAGGCAAGACTACTGCAACTGTTTCCTTCTCCAGGGGACCTTCCTGACCTAGGGGTCGAACCCTGGTATCCTGCACCTGAGGCAGATTCTTTATGGTCTGAGCCTTCAGGGAAGCCCAGCTTTCCACAAAGAAGGGGGTTAGGAAGGAAGTAGCACTTAAAAGGATTGTGTTAGAATATTCTTTTAAGGAAGGGGGATATTCAAAGACTATACACTTCCTCAGAAGTTACTTCTCTCTTTCCAGGTGTAATCATCAAATCACAGAGGGCCAGATTGTTCTCTCTCTCCTTTTCTCTCTCAATTTCTCCCTCTCTCCTTCCTCATTTCATTCCTTCCTTCCCTCAATTTTAATCACAGACAAGATTTCCCCCTCGCCCCGAAACCCCATATTTTGCAAGTAGAATCAGCACACCAAGTAAATGCAATTCTAGCAGAAGCAAAGAAACTTACCATCTTTATTAACGTGTGTAAATATGCCTTAACACAGGTAAGTGTGCCATCTCTACTAGGCATTTTGCAATATCGACAGTAGCTCCATGACCTCATCACTTCTTCAGTGGATGCTGAGGGGCAAAGCATCCCAAGTTGGAAATCATAAACCTAATCTGTCTTCCCCATTTTCCAGATGAGAGAAGTTTCCAGAATGCTTCAAACTGATATAAATTACCCAGAAGGTTTCATGAGCACTCAGCAGGGAAGCTGGTTCCACGACCTCAGGGAGCAATCATATATCATGATGGCACATTGGAATCATCTGAGTAGCTGAAGAACTACCTACACCTGGGTGCAGAGTAGCTGACTTAGTTTGTCTGGGGTGAGGCCAGGGCATCTGATTATTATGAGCAGCTGAGATTAGAGAGGGGCTTCTCAGGTGGCTCAGTGGTCAAGAACCCACCTGTCCATGCAGGAGACATGGGTTCCATCCATGGGTTGGGACAATCTCCTGGAGACGGAAATGGAAATGGCTACTCCCTCCAGTATTCTTGCCTGGAGAATCCCGTGGACAGGGGAGCCTGGCGGGCTGCAGCCCACGGGGTCGCAGAGTCTGACATGACTGAGCACGCATGCAGGCACACACTCAGGCACATGTGCATGATAAGGTAAGAGAGATTACAAATGCTTTCCAGCACTGGGTCACTGAGCAGGGATTTTCAATTAAAGAGCCCCATCCTCCCCACCCACCTGCCTCACTTTACTGGTAGAAGAGGACTTTAATTAAGAGATGAAGAGAGAGATCAGCTGGGCTTTAAAAGGAAGGAGGCGGGGGAAACATCCTAGAAGCTCATAAAAGCCACTCTGAAGACTTCGCAGAGACCTCGTAAGGAGCACGTAGTTGTGGCTGATGCCTTGCCTGTGGCCAAGAGCACGGAGCAGGGAAAAAACAAGTTAGTTGTCTGATGTTGGGCAACTTGTAAGGGTCTCTGGAGGTCAGTGTGCTGGTCTACAAACGGGGTCTTAGGGAACCTGGATCTCCTGTGGAAAACGGGTGATGCGGCAAGCTGGGGGCTATGCACCCCTAAGCGGGAGCAGCTCATGTCGTGAAGCAAGAGGGGAGCTCGCTGCTGGAAGCTGTCCCACTTTTCAAGGTAAGCCAGAAACCCGGGCTTTTATGTGAAATGCCCGAGCTTTAAAATTTGGCAACACACTTAACTGTTTTAAGTCCACTTCTGGGGATGGTATCAGTTGCTGGGCCTCAGGCTGTGAAGGGCAGCCATGTGAAATTTCTCGCCCATGTGTTTCCAAGGTCTCTTCCTGGTCTATAATTTCTGGAATTCTTAACTAGGTTGGGTCTTTATGAGACCTGCATCGACCGTGGCAAACTCTAGAGTGCCCAGCTGGGTAGTCGCTGTTCTTTTACAGTTGATAAAGCTTGTTTTTGTCTCGCTCCTGTTGCTGGCCAAAATCTTGGCTTTCTCTGCCCACCAAAGTTGAATAAAAAATACAGAAACAGAGTTCAGAGGAAATAGAAAGGGGGCTTTACTTCTCAGCTGGCAGAGAGGGATAAACAGTAGGTTCATGCCTCAAGAACTGCGCCCTCCTCCATGAGGAGTCCAGGGGCTTACATAAGATGATGGGGTCACAGTCAGGAGTCAGTGATGAGGAACAAAGATGTCAGCGTCTTAATTGCATTTTTTTTTAATTGTTGTAATTGGAGGACAGTTACTTTACAGCATCGTCGTGGATTCTGCCATACGTCGACGTACTCAGCCAGTGGTGCACACTGGCTGTCTAGCCAGGGCCCAGCTTTAGTCACCCAGTAATTGAGGCTGTCAGTTCAGTGACTCTGCAGCCTTCTTTCTAATAGGTAAATACAAGGGGAAGGGTGTTGTGAGGGTAAATGCCATATATGGGATGTATTTAGCATAGTTGGAGGTAAATAGGTGTGAGGTGTAGCTCCTGCAGAGACCAGGAGAACGTGAATCTCCTCTAGTCTCAGCATCTCCTCATTCTGAAATGGGGACAACAGCCTAGCACTGTGAGCAGAGGCTGTGGACAAGCAGGAACAGCATGCTTTCTGCAAGCTGTGACCACCAGCAATAAATGAAGGGACCTCTCCCCCCGCCAGCTGAGGTCAGGAGGTGCTTTCAGTAGGTTACACTGCTTGTCACTGAACCTAAGTACCACACTAGACTCCCTACCGCCCTCCCGGAGCTGCGTCAGGTTGCTAAAAATACCTCCAGCCGTACTCACTCGTATCTGATGGGTTTGACAAGTTAGTCATCAAAGTCAGTTCCCACTGCTCAGCCAAAAGGAGCCTGTCCCTGGTCAAAGTTTCATTTTCTTGAAATCTGTCACCTTTCCTGGGTCAGCAGAGAGCTGATGGGCATTTTGTTTAATACAAGAGCGAATGCTCAGCCATCTGGCCTGACACAGTAGTGGCAGTGGCTAGAGAAGCTCCCTCTAGGTGGGATCTGGGCTTTAGTAGTGAGGGACAGACCCTCGATGTCAGCGCCTAACCAGAACTGTGGACCCTGCTAGGTAGCCTGGAATGAGCTCCCCAAAAGCTGTGGAGCATATTCAACATGCCTGGGAAGTGCTTGAGTAGAAGCATCAAGATCCTTTAGGAGGTTTACACTGTACAATATTCAGTAAAAAAAAAAAAATTATAAAAATGGATTACACACTATTATCTACGTATCTAATCTCTCTAAGGAATGGAGAGAAACCCAATGAAATCTTAAATCTGACCATCTCTGGGTATAACTGTGGCTAAATTTTAAATGTTTACACTTTTATTTGGGCTTCCCAGGTGGCACTAGTAGTAAAGAACCTGCCTGCCAGTGCAGGAGACGTAAAAAGATGCAGGTTTGATCCCTAGGACAGGAAGATCCCCTGCAGGAGGGCATGGCAACCCACTCCAGTACTCTTACCTGGATAATCGCATGGACAGAGGAAACTGGCGGGTTACAGTCCACATGGTTGCAAAGTGTTGGACGCAGCTGAATCAACTACACACATACTTTGATTTACCAAAATTACCTGCAAATAGTTTGTATTACATTAGCACACTTTGAAAAAGCTTTTACTCATTTATATTAAGCAGCAGTTTTAGTTTTGCATGAAAATTTTAGGGTGAAATGTTTTAAAATGTCTTCAAGTGACCTTTCACTCTTAACAGGATAATATAGTTAGTAACTTCTGATAATGACATCATCACATTCTTTGAATTACATAAAATTGCTTTAAATCACAGGGAACAGTTCTGCAAATAACTGAATAAAACTTTAGAAAATATTTATATTCATTTGTGCTTCCCAGGTGGCTCAGTGGTAAAGAATCTATCTACCAACGCAGGAGATTCAGTTTCCAACCCTGGATTGGGAAGATCTCCTGGAAGAGGGAACGGCAAACCTCTCCAGTATTCTTGCCTGGATACCTCTATGGACAGAGGAGCCTGGTGGGCTGCAATCCATATGGTCACAGCATCTGACACCACTGAGCATGCACACACTCCTCATTTGACTTAGTGGTTCCCTCTCTGAGAAACGATCCTAAAAAATAGTGTTAAATACAGAAAGCAGGCATAAAGGTGTTCATCATAGTGTTATTTATAAAACAGCAAATTGAAAACAAATCTTTAATAAAAGCATTTTAAAGTACGTCTAAAATAATATGAAATCATTAAAAATGATAGCCATAAAAGTTTTAGTAAAGTGGAAAATACTTTAAATGTTAAAAGCAAAAAAGACCCCACAAAATTGCATATATTGTATAGTCTCATATGGTGATAAGTTGTATTTACTACTAGAATTACAGTGAGAATTAAATGAGAATGTGTCTAAATCCTTACCAAAGTACTCAATAAACGGTAGCTCTCATTCATCCATATATATGTAAATGTGTAAAGATGAATAGAAAGGTTAGTCAATAGTTTTATCTTGGTAGCGTTATGATGGATTTGGAGGAGAATTTTCTCTCCTTTTGTTTTCTGAGTGCTTCATAATGAACCACTGTTTCTTAGGAGGAAATAAAATTATATAAACAAAAGTAAAGGTCATTCTATAGCTGTGCTGTGCTTAGTCACCCAGTCGTGTCTGACTCTTTGAGACCCCATGGGCTATAACCTGCCAGGCTCATCTGTCCATGGGGATTCTCCAGGCAAGAATACTGGAGTGGGTTGCCATGCCATCCTCCAGGGGATTGATTGAACCCAGGTCTCCCACACTGCAGGCAGATTCTTTACCATTTGAGTCACCAGGGAAGCCCCCGATTAAATCAGAACAGTGACAGAGGGAATGGAGAATCGTGAAGCTTTTGTAGGCTCAGCTGATCCAGCTCTTGGGTTGAGATGCTACAACTGATGCTGAGAAAATCAAGGAAAGAGGAAACACAAGTGAACAGACAAAAAGTCTCCAGGAAGGAATAACCTGAAACACATCTAATGTGTAGACATGGGGAGGAGACCTCCATGGGCTTGCCTCTCCCTTCAAGAGGAGTGGCTGGAGCAGAGTGGGGATCTGCTTAGTTAATTATGCACATGTTAAGTCACTTCAGTCGTGTCCGACTCACTGGGACCCCGTGGACCACAGTCCATCAGGCTCCTCTGTCCGTGGGATTGTCCAGGCAGGAGTGCTGGAATGGGTTGCCGTTTCCTACTCTGATCTTCCCCACTCAGAGATGGAACTCGCATCTCTCATATTTCTTCTATTGGTAGGCAAGTTCTTTACCCCTAGTACCACTGGGGAAGCCCTAGATAATTTTCAACTCTTTCATCAATTCCAGGGATACCTGATGTGTTTTTATTTTAGTCAATTGGCAAAAAAGTCATGAGTGTTGATTCTGTCTTGTACCATTCGCCATAATCAAACACCTAGCAAAACAGCCTCTGGCTCTGCTGGGCACAGTGCAGGGCCGGGGGAAGAGGGGGACTAATCCTGATTTAGGAAGGGACTTTTTCAGGCAGATGGATTTTTGAGAACAAACATAACTGCATTTTCTATGGGGGTCTTGCTGCTGTGGCTTTAATCCTCCAGCCCTTTGCACTTCCTGTAACGTTTCCATCCCCTGGTGTGTGTGTGTGTATTAACTGCTTAACTGTCTGGAAGGCTGGTACTTGGTTATAAAGCATTCTGTTTTATCATTTTGAAAGGTGTGTTCCATTAACTGATCCTTTCCCATTTCATGATAGAAGTCTTCAGGAGTGAGTCTAAAATGGTTTCTGTTACAGGCTTTGGGCCAAGCAAAATCTTCATGCTCTTAAGGCAGCGGTTCCCAACTGTTTTGGCACCAGGGAGCAGTTTTGTGAAAGGCAACTTTCCATGGACCTAGGTGGAGGGGAGTGGTCTGGGGATGAGTCAAGCTCAGTATATTGATTGTGCACTATTACTAGACTAGGTCTACCTCAGATCATCAGGCATTAAATCTGAAGGCTGGGGAGCCCTACTCTAAGGTGCTTGACACATGATGGCTCAACACTGAGGGTGTTCTTGCCACACTTTTCCACACTGGATGTAAATATAAGCACTGGGGTGTGGGAAGAGAGGGCTTCAAGAGGTGTCAGTGTTTGCTCTGGGGCTGTTGGAGGTATATGTCCCTTGCTTTCCTCTTTATCCAGGAAGGGTTAATTTTGACTCTGCACTGGATCTGTTTCTGTGACTTTAATCCTTGCATTTGGCCACTTTTGTTATTACAGCATACATAAAGGCCTGACTCAGGGAAACTTACACCCCTCTGCCCGACTGTTAAACTAAAGTGCCTTTGTTGCTTCCATGCCCTGGCTATTATAAACAGTGCTATGATGAACACTGGGGTACACGTGTCTCTTTCAATTCTGGTTTCCTTGGCACAGAGAATGGATAAGAAAGCTGTGGTACATATACACAATGGAGTATTACTCAGCCTTTAAAAAGAATACATTTGAATCAGTTCTAATGAGGTAGATGAAACTAGAGCTGATTATACAGACTGAAGTAAGCCAGAAAGAAAAGTACCAAAACAGTATACTAACGAATCTATATGGAATTTAGAAAGATGGTAACGATAACCCTGTATGCGAGACAGCAAAAGAGACACAGATGTATAGAACAGTCTTTTGGATCCTGTGGGAGAGGGCGAGGGTGGGATGATTTGGGAGAAGGGCATTGAAACATGCATAATATCATATGTGAAACAAATCACCAGTCCAGATTTGTTGCATGATACTGGGTGCTTGGGGCTGGTGCACTGGAATGACCCAGAGGGATGGTATGGGGAGGGAGGTGGGAGGGGGATTCAGGATGCAGAACATGTGTACACCTGTGGCAGATTCATGTTGATGTAGGGCAAACCCAATACAATATTGTAAAAAAAAAAAAAAAGTGCCTTTGTTCATAACTCTGTCCACCTGTAGATTGCAGGAGGAAAGAAATAAACACATTCCCCTGCCTCAGGTGTGCCATTCCAGGAGATATTTGTAAGAATTAGATGGTCTTTTGCTTTGTTTCCTTGACTCCCCCCATCTCTAATCCCATAAAAGAATCTGATATCCAGGCCCCAACAAGATGGTTGTTTTGAGACATTAATCTGCCGTCTTCTCTCCATCAGCCAGCTCTCTGAATCAAGTCATATCCCTTGTATCTCCCAGACTTCTTGGCCTATTGTGTGGCAAGTGGAGTGAGCTTGGACTCACTCAGTAACCCTTGCAGCAAAGCTCTAGGTGGGGTCATTTATACAGAGGTAGGGTCAGTTTCTTGCTGGCCCATCTTTATTTCCACTTGGATCCAGGGCTCCTGAGTTAATGAGGTAGATGAAACTAGAGCTGATTATACAGACTGAAGTAAGCCAGAAAGAAAAGTACCAAAACAGTATACTAACGAATCTATATGGAATTTAGAAAGATGGTAACGATAACCCTGTATGCGAGACAGCAAAAGAGACACAGATGTATAGAACAGTCTTTTGGACCCTGTGGGAGAGGGCGAGGGTGGGATGATTTGGGAGAAGGGCATTGAAACATGCATAATATCATATGTGAAACAAATCACCAGTCCAGATTTGTTGCATGATACTGGGTGCTTGGGGCTGGTGCACTGGAATGACCCAGAGGGATGGTATGGGGAGGGAGGTGGGAGGGGGATTCAGGATGCAGAACATGTGTACACCTGTGGCAGATTCATGTTGATGTAGGGCAAACCCAATACAATATTGTAAAAAAAAAAAAAAAGTGCCTTTGTTCATAACTCTGTCCACCTGTAGATTGCAGGAGGAAAGAAATAAACACATTCCCCTGCCTCAGGTGTGCCATTCCAGGAGATATTTGTAAGAATTAGATGGTCTTTTGCTTTGTTTCCTTGACTCCCCCCATCTCTAATCCCATAAAAGAATCTGATATCCAGGCCCCAACAAGATGGTTGTTTTGAGACATTAATCTGCCGTCTTCTCTCCATCAGCCAGCTCTCTGAATCAAGTCATATCCCTTGTATCTCCCAGACTTCTTGGCCTATTGTGTGGCAAGTGGAGTGAGCTTGGACTCACTCAGTAACCCTTGCAGCAAAGCTCTAGGTGGGGTCATTTATACAGAGGTAGGGTCAGTTTCTTGCTGGCCCATCTTTATTTCCACTTGGATCCAGGGCTCCTGAGCCAATTTCCTTCTTTGTTGCATGCAGAACCCTGAAGTGGTTTAACCTTTGATGACAGAGTTAAACTCTTGAACAGGCTGAATAATCATTAGGTTTTAAGTAAGGATTAAATACTCTGAGAGGCTGCCCTTGTGATCTCACTCTGAGTATAGGCAGCTTCTGTGTCTGTCAGAATGGAGGTGAAGTGCCATCCTGGAGTCTCGTGAGGACAGCTTGGACTGGCAACTATGGATTTTTGTCCTTGAACTTGTAAAATACTTGCTCCTCTTTTCATAAAATCCAGGTGCCTCTATAGTACTTCTGTGTCAATTAGCTCAGTGCAGACTTGGCAAATATTTGAAAAATCAAACCTCTACCTTGAACACATCTGAAGTTGGCCTACTGTTAATTACATAAGGTGAATGCAGAGAAAAAGAGAGTGAGCCAGGAAGTCAGGCAAAAAGGACATTTATTAGAGGGAAACAAGAGGGTGACTGGCCCTTAAGGAGAACCAGTGTTCTCCCTTTCTGATGGGTCTTTCTTAAACCCTGCCAATGAAAAATCCTCTGAAGAGATGGTTAATTTTTGGCCTGTAGTGGAGTCCTGTGGTCATGTAGCCAGAGGTCTGGAATCTGGTGGTCTCATAGCTTTGAGAAGGTAGGCGCCAGTGAGAAAACAGAACATTGTTTGGACAATGTGGTCAGTCTCAAGGGTCACTGTGATTTTATTCTGTGTTTGCAAGGTCAACATGCTGCTGCTGCTGCTGCTAAGTCGCTTCAGTCATGTCCGACTCTGTGCGACCCCAGAGGTGGCAGCCCACCAGGCTCCTCCGTCCCTGGGTTCTCCAGGCAAGAACACTGGAGTGGGTTGCCATTTCCTTCTCCAACACATGAACATAATGAGCTGTTTTAGCAGTGAGCCCCCTTGTAGACCCTACCAAATTACTCTACTTGTGGCACTTTGGTTCTGGTTCCATCTTTGCTACTACCTTGCTGTGTGATGTCAGCCCAGTCACTGAGCTTTCTGGGACTTCTAACATGAGACAATTGTATCAGAGGAATGATCTCGCTCCAGCTTTGATTCTATATTAAGACTTCTGGGTCTTCTGGATTAGCAACTACTGAAGCCTATATGCCCTAGGAAGGTGCTAAAGCTAAACTCCAGTACTTTGGCCACCTCATGTGAAGAGTTGACTCGTTGGAAAAGACTCTGATGCTGGGAGGGATTGGGGGCAGGAGGAGAAGGGGACAACAGAGGATGAGATGGCTGGATGGCATCACTGACTTGATGGACATGAGTCTGAGTGAACTCCAGGGGTGGTGATGGACAGGGAGGCCTGGCATGCTGTGATTCATGAGTCGCAAAGAGTTGGACACGACTGAGTGACTGAACTGAACTAATATGCCTTAGAGCTCATACTTTGCAACAGGAGAAGCCACTGCAATGAAAAGCCCATGCACTTCAATGGAGAGTATCCCCCACTCAGCTCCTTTCTTCTTGGGTTGTTTCTCATGAAATAATTTCGATCTTCAATGCCCCCATATATCCATTATAGAAGACATATAAATAAAACCAGAGGAGCAAAGTTTTCTGAACCTCTGCCAAATGGTCAAGGCACTTTGGAAATTAAAAAAAAAAAAAATGCCATAGGACTTCCCTGGTGACTCAGTGGTAAAGAATCCACCTGCTAATGCAGGAGACACAGATTTGATCCCTGGACCAGGAAGATCCCACATGCTATGGACCAACTAAGCCCACGTGCCATAAATATTGAGCCTGTGTTGCAGAGCCTGGGAATTGCAGCTACTGAAGCCCATGTGCCCTAGAGCCAGTACTTTGCAACAGAAGAATCCACTGCAATGAGAAGCCCGTGCACTTCAATGGAAAATAGCCCCCACTCACCACAGCTAGAAAAAAGCTAGTACAGGCATGAAGACCCAGCACAGCCAAAAATAAATAAAAATGATTTAAAAAATATGCCATAACCTCTGCCCTTTGGCAGTTGTCTTCTACAGGATGCTGGTTACATGATATTTCATAAATCTTTGGGAGAAAAAGGTGTTTGGAGTTGAATGTTGGGTTAACACTGCCTAACATATTGCCCTCTTTAAAATGTACAACACACACTAACTTTGGGGCCTGAGGTGTCCTTTTTAACTTCATTTGCCCGCATTTTAACCAGCATCTTTTGAACTGTTCAGCCATGGTGATCATATTTATCTGATTGGCTCACCTTGCCCACCTAAACTCTCTTCCTCTCCCAGAGCAGAGGGCATTTGGCAGCCATTTTGGATAATTGACTCCTTGCCTAGCAACGCTTGATTAGACTAGAGATGGGTACCTTCTTCACACCAGGCCAGTCAGCTACAGTGGTCCACCTTTAACCTGCCGTGTGCACTGAAGCAACAGATCATTGCCTGTAGAGGAAGCAAGAGAAAGAGGAAAGGAGGAAAGAGTATCTGCGAGACATCCCCCCATCCAGTTCATTCCTTAGGCCCAG
This sequence comes from Aepyceros melampus, assembly GCA_006408695.1. Taxonomy (NCBI): domain Eukaryota; kingdom Metazoa; phylum Chordata; class Mammalia; order Artiodactyla; family Bovidae; genus Aepyceros; species Aepyceros melampus. Next base: position 108,143 of record SJXQ01004687.1, read on the forward strand.
CTCACTGAGGGCTCCTGGGATATGTCTGTATCCTTACAACAGGTTCTTCTTTTCTGCTCAAGCCACTGTGAGTGGTTTATATCATAGGCTTAGTCAGGGAGTATTCCAGTGAACAGCTGACTCATTGGAAAAGACCCTGGTGTTGGAAAAGATTGAAGGCAGAAGGAGAAGAGGGCAACAGAGGATGAGATGTTTGGATGGCATCACCAATTCAGTAGACATGAACTTGGGTGAACTCCAGGAGATAGATAACTTGATAATGTGTTAACCATGTGTTTTTATGGTTGTGTTTACATACATACCATTTTATGATGTGTTGACATCTTGATGGAATAGGGGCTTGCTGGCTAGAAAGAAGCTGGCCCCTCCTGCTGCCTACGGCTAGTTAATTCTAGAGATCGTGTATATGACTTGCCCTTGAATACACCTGTTGTAGTCACACCAACTGATCTTGAGTCCATATCCCCAACTATCTATCACAAAATAAGTCCGTATTCTGCGGCACTAAATCACCCAGAGTCAGATAACCGACAGCATCTCTTATGCCCCAGAACTCACTGGAATTACTCAAACTAACCAATCTTTTTTATTTACTTAGCTATCTACTTTGGATGTTAGTTGCAGCACGCTGTCCTCTCTTGTTGAGGCCAGTGGGTTTAGTTGTCCTGTGGCATGTGGGATCCTAGTTCCCCAACTAGGGATCAAACCTATGTCCCCCAAGTTGGAAAGCAGATTTCCAGCCACTGGACTACCAGGAAATTCCCAAACCAACCCATCTTAAAACATTTACTCTACCCTGCTTTGTTTTTTCCATGGAAATTTCAATAATGATTGTGGTTTATACTTTCCCTTCACTGCTGTTTTTTCTCCCTATGGGCACTGGTCCATGTGGATCTGAGTGTCATGCTGCTCATTCCTAAGGGAACTGTGAGTTAACAGCCTTCTCTTTCAATGGCATCGGCCTCTCCATGTCATCAACTTTATAAACTAAGACCCAGGCAAACGTTTAAAACTATTAGGCAGGAGGAGCTAAACAATGAGCTATCTTATTCATTTTTTTCATAAAAATCTTGAACAGAGGATTATGTTCTTTAAAACCAAAGAAATAAAAGCTCAGGGACTTCCTTGGTGGTCCAGTGGTTAAGACTTCATTTTCCAATGCAGGGTATGCAGGTACAATCCTTGAGGATCTAAGATCCCACATAACTTGTGTGTCAAAAAACCACCTCCAAAACATAAAACAAACAATATTGTTACAAGTTCAATAAAGACTTTAAAAATGGTCCACATCAAGAAAGAAGAAAAGCTTAAATAAAGAAAAGCTCAGAAAAGTTAAGTGACTTTCCCCAAGGTCAAATAGGAAGCTTCAATACAGGCATATTCAAAACATGCCACCCTTTGTTGAAGTACACATTCCTAACTACAACCAAGACAGAGTCCTTGATACACAGTGCATATGAGGTGAACATGGCAGATATGGACTCTATGGAGTTTACATTTATTTTAGTGAGGAGAGACATGGGTAAAATGAGTCTACAAATAAATGTGTTATTTGAAACCAAGAAAGTTCTAAAGTACAGGGTAGCCAAGGAGATAACTAAGAGATTAAGTAAACAATAGCCTGAAGTTCGAGGAAAGTGGTGAATTTCAGTTACTGGGCAGAGATTAGTAGGACTGATTTTTAAAGTTTTTAAAAAGATGTATTAAATTTTTTTTATTAAATGTTAACACATTTTATTTAACTCAGTATATCCAAAATACCATTGTTTCAACATGCAATCAGTATAAAAATTACGAGATTTCTCATTCTTGTTTTCTTAAGTCTTTGAAAACCAGAGTGAATTTTACACTTATGGTGCACTTGAGTTTGGGTTAGCTACATTTAAAGTGCTCGAGTCACATTTGACTAGTGGCTACCATTTTCCATGCTAAGTAACATAATCGAAGATTATCTAGGTAGAAAATTCTAGGCTGATAGGTTCCCCTAGCTGTTGGGGATACAATTCTGGCATCTACTGATGCAAATATGAAATATGGTGTCAGTCTGATTGTCATTCCTCTGTAGGTGATTTGTGACTTTTTTTCCTTCTTTAGTTTTCAAGATTTTTTTCTTTAAGTGTTTTGTACTTTCACTATAATGTTGCTGGAATTAATGTTTCTATATTCTTTTGATTCTCTGTGTTCTTCAAAGTAAGAACCCATATTGGAAATAGTTTTCAACTATTTTTATTTAATAAACTCCATTTTCAATGTCTATTTCTAGAGCCGACTTCATAGATGTTATTCTAGTCTTCATATATTCCATATATTCTTATCCTGGTTTTCATATATTCCAATATTTATTTAATAATGTCCATCTCTCTCTCTCTACAGTATTTAGAGTATGTCTTTAGTGCTTTCTTCTGGCTGGCTGACTTTTCTCTATCAGCTACGTCTATCTAATTCACTTATCGAATGTGCATTGGGGTTTTCAATTTCAATGACTAAATTTTTAATTTATAGAAGCCCCTCTTAATTCTCTTTAGAATGTCTTTTCAAAAATTCCGATCTATTCGTCATAGCTCTTCTTGCTTCCGTCTCCTTCATCCTTTTGCTATCTTTTAGCGCCTCTCAAATTGTTGCACTAGCTCCAACACTTCAGTTGATGTGTTTGCAGACCCACCCTCACTGCATTTCATTTTCTCATTGGATTTATGTATTATTGTGAATTTACCTCTAGTAGGGGCTTTCGCATCTATAATGGGTTGTAGAAATGTCCATGTAGTAGAATTTGGGATTTGCTTTAGCAAGTGTTCTAGGAGTTTTCACTAATTTAGGACTAGCTTTGTATTCCTTTCTCAGCTTGCGGTTTTTTCGTCATCTGGCTTAATTTTGGACTATGGATTTGTTGTTTCTGAATTTCCATCTCTTAGTGTTGACTTATTTTTATTTATCCGTGGACCCAGGAGGACAAGTTTTCTTGTTCCTTTCTCAAGACTCTGGGTGATGTTTCGTCGTCTTCTGGGAGACGGAGTAGCTCTTATAACTCCAGGTTCAGGGCCTTATACCTTGCTCCCTAGCTCCTAAGTTTGACAACTCACATGGATTTCAAAACCCTAACCCCTAGAATTTGTTTGGTTTCAGGACCCATAGGAGCCATAGTCCATGAACTCCCCTAACTGCGGTCACTTAGCTTGAAGGTTCTTTATTTCTGGAATCTCAGATTTTCCTTTTCTTGTTTTGTTTTCGAGCTCAGTTTTATAATTTTTTGATAACCCTTTCCCACAAGTTCTGTTTTTCACAGAAGAGGGAGCCCCTCTCTTTTCTCAATCTACCGTAGAAGTCTTCTATGTATTGCTTTTAGTAATATAAGAGGTAAGAAACGTTTTCCTTCCAGATTTCCCACACACTTTCATATTCCCTCTGGTAGTTTTAACAGTCTTTTCAATAAGTGTAGAGACAAAAAGTTTTCATAATGACATTGTTAGGTGGTTTTGACAGGTCTGAAAAGAGAACCATTTGTAGACTTTCTTTGTTGGGGTAGAAGAGAAAAAGAGATTATGGGATTTAGAATCAGAGTCCAAATCATATCTACAGTCTCCGGCTCTATGACCATGAGCTTTGGGTGCAAATGCCATGAGGGCAGATATCGCTGCCCTGATCTCCACTTAGTACGCTGCTCCTAGCATAGAGTAAGGCAGCAATACATCCTCGTGGAAGAAAGACACTCATAGACTTGGAAAATGAACTTATGGCTGCCTGGGGGAAGGGATTATTAGGGAGTTTGGGAAGGTCATGCACTGCTATATTCAAAATGGATAACCAACCAGGACCTACTGTATAGCACACGGAGCTCTATGCAATGTTAATGCCAACCTGGATGGGGGCGGAGTTCAGGGAGAATGGATACAGGTATATGTATGACTGAGACCCTTCACTGTTCACCTGAAACTACCACAACATTGTTAATTGGCTATAGCCAATTAACACAAAACATAAAACAGTTTAAAATTTTGGGGAAAAAAGTCCTTGTTGAATGGGTGAGTAGGTAACTAGCGTTAATCCTCTGAACCTTCGCATCCTCATCTATACAGTGAGAGTAACCCTGCTAGCATCGTTAGGTTGGTGTGCAATGTAGGAGTCATGTCAAGTTCCAAGCACATCATATATGTTAAAATACTGTGCTTCTAGAAAATGGAGGACCATGGTTTGGTTCAGAGTGATACATGGGAGCCATGAGAGCTTTCATAACTGTACTTTTCCATGTTCCAGAGTATGCTTTGTGAATTTCCCAGCCCTCCGGATGCTTCTGTTCACCTGGGCATGGTTTCTAATTTGTCTGCATCTTTGCTGAGGGAGGCTGTCAGAGCGGGATGTAGTTCTCACGGCCCTGTGCATGGGGCTCTCACCCCCTGTCCTTCATGTGATGCCCTTTCATTTGCTCCTTCCCTCACAATTAGTGCTTGTTTTCCTTGTCATCCTTTTACTCTGTAAGGCAGCACCTGGCTCGCTGTCTGTCATCCTTAACTTTCCTTCTGCATCCTTTGAATGTTTTATAAAGGTCAGTTTGAAATAAAATCGTGCCTTGCCTCCTTCACTCCCTCACTCTTTCCCATAACTATGTTGTCTTTGCAATTTGCGGCCATTGCTGAGATATTCCGCCTGCCAGTGTGCCTGCAATCCGGCATGCCAGGCAGTGTGCCGGCCAGTGCGACTGACAGTCGGGTGCCAGCCAGCGTTCCAGACAGTGTGCCCGCAAGTGCGCCAGCCATCTGGCATGCCAGGCAGTGTACCCGCCATTGCGCCTGCCAGTCGGTTGCCAGCCAGCGTGCCAGGCAGTGCACCCGTAAGTGCGCCTGCAAACCGGCGTGCCAGGAAGTGTGCCCGTCAGTGCGCCTGCCATCCGACCTGCCCGTCAGTGTGCCCGCTATTGTGCCAGCCATCCGGCGTACCAGCCAGTGTGCCCGCCAGTTCGCCTGCCAACCGGCGTGCCAGCCAGTGTGCCGGCAAGTGCGCCTGCCAGTCGGGTGCTAGCCAGAGTGCCCGCCAGTGCGCCTGCCAGTTGAGTGCCAGCCAGCGTGCCCGCCAGTGCACCCACCAGAGCGCCTGCCAACCGTTGTGCCAGCCAGAGTGCCCGCAAGTGCGCCTACCAGTTGGGTGCCAGCCAGCGTGCCCACCAGTGCGCCCNCCTAGATAGTATATTCAAAAGCAGAGACATTACTTTGCCGACTAAGGTCCGTCTAGTCAAGGCTATGGTTTTTCCTGTGGTCATGTATGGATGTGAGAGTTGGACTGTGAAGAAGGCTGAGCGCAGAAGAATTGATGCTTTTGAACTGTGGTGTTGGAGAAGACTCTTGAGAGTCCCTTGGACTGCAAGGAGATCCAACCAGTCCATTCTGAAGGAGATCAACCCTGGGATTTCTTTGGAAGGACTGATGTTAAAACTAAAGCTCCAGTACTTTGGCCACCTCATGCGAAGAGTTGACTCATTGGAAAAGACCCTGATGCTGGGAGGGATTGGGGGCAGGAGGAGAAGGGGACGACCGAGGATGAGATGGCTGGATGGCATCACGGACTCAATGGATGTGAGTCTGAGTGAACTCCGGGAGTTGGTGATGGACAGGGAGGCCTGGCGTGCTGCGATTCATGGGGTCGCAAAGAGTCGGACACGACTGCGCGACTGAACGGAACCGAACGGATAAGGTTAAAAAAAGAAGAAGAAGAAAGGGGGGAAAAGCAACTGAGAGTGATTTAAAGCATAAGTCATTTATTGTTTCCTTAGGGAGAAATTCAGGGATTTGGAAATCAGTTACATAACTTTTTTTATTTTTGGTAATTATAGGTATTACATACAAGAAGACGTGTCTGCTCTTGAACTAGGATCTTTGTAAGTTTATTAATATTTTGGAAAATTCGCGCCACTAGCGACTGCCTCCCCACCCAAAGTTGGCCTATATGAAATGCATGAGTGAAAGAGATCTTAAGTCATCTTTTCCCTAGGCTATACTGCATGCCGCTTTGCCAAAGGGTCGGACTGCGGGAGCTCTCAGATCGCTCTGAAACCCTGCTCATTTTTGCACGCCCTGTCATGTACACTTGCCCTTGTGAGAAGTGGAAAAGTACCAACGAAGGTCTTTCTTTTCTGGTTCCTGCTCCTGTCAAAGATCAGGATTCATCAGAAACGGTGACAAATTCATTTCATAGCCTAAAGCCAGGTACAATGTGCTAAGAAGTAGATGAGATTCACTATGAATAATCCTTGATTTATATACTTAAGAGCTACCAGTGTACTTATTTCCTATTTTTATCTTTAATTCTAATAAAAGCTATTCTGATGTTTTCTTTCCCCCGTCTATCTCAAGAGAGCTACTGACTTCAGCACAAAGTCTTCACTCATCATTCATCTGCATTTATCATGATCCAGTAAGCTGAACATTGTCTTATTTTTGGATGGGTTTTGAGATTAGTCATCACCATAAGCCTTCTGTTTAGCCACAGAGTTCTGCAGTATCCATAATCAAGGAGTGGCTTTGTAGGCTTTTTTTAGAAGCAAAAACTAAATTCCTCACCTGTGAGAAATCAAGTTTCAGTGACTTTGAATAAATTTTGTGAAATAAGGAAGGCAAGGGTTGACATCTCAGAATCCTTAGAGTCCTAAAGTTGAGATAATTTTCTGCAGGTTGTTTTGGGAAGGGAGCAAATTTTTTCTACTTTTTTCTCAACTGACATATGTTGTGTACTTTGGGATTGAATTTGGAAATTTCCCAGGAAACGGATGACTATTACTTTGCATGATCTAGATTGAGTAAATACGTGATTACTAATTTAGCATGAATTCAGTTTTCCTAACTTCTAATCCACAGAGTGAACACAGATATCTTTGGAGCTCCATGGGAGATACCAACACTTTCAGAATGGATGGCAAACAGCAGCAGCATGCTGTGGATATTGAACAAAACCCGACTGAGTTGGTGAGTAGTGTATATACCTTTTTTCCCCCCTAACACATTTCCTTTATTGTCTTCTTAGTTATTTATAACAAGGGAAATATCAGCCAACATTCACTACCAAATGGAAAATAACTGTTACAAACATTTTATCAAAGAAGATACACAGCTGGCAAATGAACACATTAAAGATGTTCAACGTGATGAACCATTAAGGGAAATGCAATCAGACCATAGTGAGATACCTCTACACAGCTAATATTGAATACACTGACCATATCAACCAAGCACAGGGGAGGAATATAGGGGACTGGAATGTTCCCATACTCTTGATGGGAATACAAAAGTCATTCACTCTGGAGTATATGAAAGCATATATTCATATAAAGAATTATATCTTCTTTCATATCTAACATTCTTGCTTTCTACATTTAATATTTAACCCTCTCCTAAACTGAACTTGCATTTTTTCCCTAATGTTTACTATTAGAGGATGAATGGAATCTGGATGTTACTAATAAGAGTCACAAGTATTCAGGGAGTTACATAGTACCAATTGTGCTATACCATCATTTGATAATTGTGCATTAGACTGTTTGCCTAAATTTTTATTTATATCAGAAATTTATAATAATGTATCAGTGGACAAGATTTTAGTAGATGATTTGAAGTGTTATATTTATAGCAGATATTAACAATATTGTTTATATTCATATATATTTAAGTCCAATGAAAATATTTATTCTCATTGGCCTACCTGTTTCCATGGTAGAAATTTATGGAAAATGTCTCATGGTTGGGGGGACTTAGGCTTAAAACATTATATCATATTTCTTAGAACATATTAAGGGTCCCAATCATCATTCACACAAATTCTTTCATCTTATAAATGACTAGTGACAGAAATTGAACTCAGTTGCTCACATATATAATCATTTCTTTACAAGATGCTACTTTTCAAAAAACTTGAGTACTAGCTTTCTAACAAAGAGAAATGGATTTTATAATTAACTTGACGTTGCAGAACCAAGAGAAAAGTCAGACAAGATAAACACGAAGATACGATTAGGTATAAGAATTATTTTGCAACTTGAAGGTTGTATTTGTGTTCAATTTGGGAATCCAAAATCTAGACTATCATAAACCTAATTTATAGGAATCCTCTTATTCCATGGAAGCTGCAAAATTCCATTGCTTTAATATCATATATACATCATTTTATTTCCTTCTCCTTTCCCCACATGTCAAAAACATTTATGCAATTTATTCCATTAAGTCAAATAATTAGTTAATTATGCAAAATACCCAGTAAACCAACTTCTGAGACCGTGAAAAGGAATCGTTTGGATTTCCTATTTTTTAGTAATCTGACTGGCAACCTCTTATATTCCCCGAAACAAGGGATAGAACATTTTCTTTTAATTTTTTATGAGTTTGTTTTCTTACTTTAGAAGATTTGGAAAAAACAGAAAATTACAAATAAAAAATTTAAAAACGACCCAGACTCTTCCCAGAGGAAAAAATACTGCTAATATTTTGCTTCTTGCTCCTCATCCAATTTAATTTTATTCTCTTGATTGCTTTATTTTATCACATGAAATTTTTGTCAGTTTATATTAGAATTGAGAGCTTATACCAAAGAAATCTTTTCTTAGCAGATGTTATTCAAGTTGTCTTTTTGCTTTTCAGTAAAGTTTTGTGGTCTTCTTTACATAAGTTCTATGGCATTTTATAGGCTTAGCCATTTTATTTTTTTGCTTGTTTTTAATTATATTTATTTTTTAATTGGTTGATAGTTGTTTTACAATCTTGGCTTGATTTCTGCATACATCAACATGAATTAGCCATAGGTGTACATATGTCCTATCCCTCTTGAATCTCCCTCCCACCCCCCACCCTTTCAACCGCTCTAGATTGAGGAAACCCTGGTCTTGAGCCCAGTTTGAGTTCCCTGAGCCATACAGCAGATTTCCATTGTAGGCTTAGCCATTTAAAATGTATCCCTACTACTGTCAATAGCAGCTGCCGTTACACACACATACCCACACATAAAACAGTGCTGTTACACATATGTTTTGAACTATTATAACCAGTCAATTTGATGAGATGTTATTACTTTATAATTTATAGAGTATTTGGCTAATTATTTGGGGTTCTGTAAGGCAATCATATCATCTGCAAATAATGTTAATTTTGTCTTCACATTTCCCTTATTTATACACTGATGAGAACTTCTAGAAAACCAGTACCCCATACTGATGGCAGGAGACATTCTTCTCTTTTCCTGACTTTAAAGGAATGTCTCTGAATGTTTCACTGTTAAATATTATGGTCATTGCTTGGAGGTAAACATTGCTCGTCACATTTGGGAGTTATTCTTTTCTTCTAGATCTTTGGGGTTGGTATCATTTGTCTGCTTTTACCACTTTTAAATGCTGAAATTTGTTAAATGAGCAGTGAGCATTGAGATGATTATTTTCCTTCTTTGATCATTCAATATAAAAAATATACTTGTATAATTCACATCATGAAACCGTTTATTAGAGTTACAGATTTTCCTGGAAATTCCTGGTCAGTTCTTCCTGTAATACCTATTGGATTCAATAATTATTTACATGTTTTATGAATTTATGTGCCTAGATCAAACAAATTTTCTTCATCCTTAAAAATCAGGGCTGGTGAATTGTTGATGTTAACATTCTTTCTCTGCAGTTACCCAGAAATCCCTACAGTTCAAACGAAGGAGCACAGTGTGGCTGTAGATTGCCTGTTGTGACCTTACAGCCGCAGTGGGTGAGACTGGGGGCCTGGGGGGCAGTGGGGTGTCTTCACTGGTCCCTTGCGCTGACGGTAAGGCGAGGTACACAGGCTCTGCTCGGTCAGCCCCTCCGAAGGGTTCCCCTCTCCTTCAGTTCCTCCTCAACCGCCTGCCCTTAGGTGGCTCTGTGCTCCTCGGGAACCCTCACCCCCGTAACTCCGCAAGCTCCGGGCAATGCGGGGGCCCCACTGGCCCAGCAATTTATCAGTGCTGTAGTCTCTTCTTGTAAGATCTGCTCCATACCAGAGCCGATCACTTTTCTACGTTGATGTCTTTCTAAGCTCAGTGAACTTTCTTTGGTTTATGTTTAAAAGATCAAAAATGTATTAATGAATCATTTTCTAGTTACAAAATCTCAGAATGTCTTTTGAAAATGGGAGATGACAGTGAGCCAAATACCAGTCACTTTCCATCACTCCAGTCTCCATATTCTGATTGGCCTTTGGTTTTTCTCTCCTGGACGGCTCATTAGATAATTTATACTGTAAGTATAGTAGCCGATATGAGGTCATCGCGTGATGTATTCCTGAGGCAACCTATTTGCAATTTAAGGTGATGCCTTTATTGCTTTAATACAAAGGGTTAACTAAGAGGGGACGTTTTGTCCTCATGTACTTGTGGACAAGGTGTGTATGTGTATGTGAGAGAGAGAGAGGGAGAGAAAGAGAGAGAGGGAGAGAGATGATTTATTCCTTTAAATTATAGCATTTGTGGTAATGAAAAAAATGAGCCATATTCTAATGGAAATCATTTACCTAAGTTACCACTGTGCTCTTGCGGAAACGTTCACGTTTCATGACCCTGTGCAGGTGGCAGCCAAGCCGTGGTCACCGTGGAAGACATTTCTGCTGTGTCTGCTGGCCTGCCTCATCGCCACAGCCCTTGTCGCTCTGCTCTTCTATTTCGTCCACTTGGGCAAGCCCGCCGCCGGCACCACCATCGTCATTCATGCCGACGGCAAGCCCAGCCATATCGCCTGCTCTCCTGGCGCTGCCCCATCTCCGGGCCCATCCTCCCTGCCTGTATCTCAGAGCACTCCGCCTCCTACCCCGGGGACCAACCACAGCTCCTCTACCCTGGGGCTCCCAACTCCTACGGAGACGGCTATGAGCTCAACGTTGGTCCATGAAGTTGAAATTGAAGATGAAGAATGACATTTGGAGGGTCTTTGCTGGTGCTAAGTTGCTTCAGTTGTGTCCGACTCTGTGCGACCCCACAGACGGCAGCCCAGCAGGCTCCCCTGTCCCCGGGATTCTCCAGGCGAGAACACTGGAGTGGGTTGCCATTTCTTTCTCCAATGCATGAAAGTGAACAGTGAAAGTGAAGTCGCTCAGTGGTGTCCGACTCTTAGCGACCCCATGGACTACAGCCTTCCAGGCTCCTCCACCCAGGGAATTTTCCAGGCAAGAGTACTGGAGTGGGGGTGCCATTACTTTTATCCTTGGTATGATTTAATTGTTTCCAACACAGAGGAGACTTTAAACCTAAATTACTATAGCCCGGTGTTATCTATATAAGTCTATCCCATAATTGTGGGAGATTTTCCCCTCCTTTGTGGAAACTTTTCTTGTTCTGATTGAGTTTGGGTAATAGAAAAAAGCTCAAATTTATGGCCAGAGTCAGAGCAGGCATTATTAATTGGCCCAGTGAGGGGATCCTATCTAGTAATATCACAGTGACCTGAATATGACTAGAATTTTTTTTTTTTTAAGTAAATTTTCTCAGGGCCAACCAGTTAGAGTCTGATAGTAGAGAAATTTGCCAAGGTAACCCAACCCTCCTCAAACCAGATCCACCCACTGATCCTGAACAAGGCATGTCCAAGGTATTCTCCCCTCCAGCCAAGAGGTTCCAAAGCATTTAGCTTTATGAGACTTGCCTCTTGTTCAGTCATTTGCTATGTCCCATATGAGAATGATACCAGTGTTCTCAGTCAAGGACCCTCCAGTCTTCAAATGATTGGAAAATAAAAATTTCAGCTGAGCTCAGTTGATTCATCCTGGCTAGGGCCCAGAGTTTCTTTTCATCCTGTACATCCCATCTTAATTTCATTAATGAGGATTTCAATTGCTGGAGAAGCTGCCTGCCTCCTGTATGTTGGTTCTCAAGCCAGTATTTACCATCCAGTTGTTGATTATTTCCCAATCTCATATACTTGATTCTTCTTGGTATTTGTATTCCAGTAGGCAACAAGATGGAGAAGGCAAACCCCACTCCAGCACTCTTGCCTGGAAAATCCCATGGACGGAGGAGCCTGGTAGGGTGCGGTCCATGGGGTCACGAAGAGTTAGACATGACTGAGCGACTTCCCTTTCACTTTTCACTTTCATGCATTGGAGAAGGAAATGGCAACCCACTCCAGTGTTCTTGCCTGGAGAATCCCAGGGATGGGGGAGCCTGGTGGGCTGCCGTCTATGGGGTCACACAGAGTCGGACACAACTGAAGCGACTTAGCAGCAGCAGCAGGGAAACAAGGAAGTGTTCAATTAATGTGGTTAATGAACATAAATTATTATGGAACTATTCATCATTACAGAAGCTTTCTTACTATTGGGGGGAAAGGAGGGCACATCAGTGAGGTTAGAAATGATAAAGAAAGGTTTCAGAGAAGGGCTGAAAGTTAAACAAAGGTTGAAGTTTAAGGGGAGATCATTAAAACACAAAACGAGAGGGCTAAGGAGATTTAATAGATCGAAAATCCAAAACACGCTTAGAAACACTTCAAATGTAACAAATGGTGTATTTCTCTATACTTTTTTCTGATATTATCAATATTATTTTCTATACTTGATATTTTGCTTAAAGTATTATGAACTGCTGCTTATAAAATTTGAACTTTTATTTTGTCTTATACTTTGTAACTTTGACGGCACATGGCTTATAATTTGGTGTGAAACACAAGACCCTTGTTCAATGTTACTTGTATTTAGAGTGTTTAACACTCACTAGAAAATTAATCACTTTATTCTGGAGACTTTGGGGTTAAAATCAACCTATCCTCACTTCCAAACTCTACAAAAGAGGAAAACTGGGCCAGAGAAGGCAGCTCCTGTTCGAAGACTCAGACCCTACAGGTGGCAGTGGATCCAGGATCTCTTTGGCATAGCATCAGAGGTTCTAAATAGGTTCCAAAAGCATTAAAAGATTTTATGTCTTATGCCATTTTAGGTTCATTTGCTATAGCCAATAATAGAACATGTAAATTACAAAACCTTGGGGCTTTATTGAATAATTAGGTTCTGCCAAAGAAAAATTAGAAATGTGGTCATTCTCTAGGTAATTGTTATTTTAGGGCAGCTAGTATTATTTCTCAGACACAGGGAAATGTAAAAATTTGAGTCTTTGAAAAGTTTTTCAGACAGTTTACCAACAGTATTTGATAATAGAATTTAAGAATGATAAAAGGCATTATATAAATTTTAGAAATTTCACAAAGCTCTAGATAAGATTAATGGGCAAAAAGGAGAAAGTGTGCATGCATTTCTCCCTTGCAGAGTTTTTTTTTTTTTTTTTTAATTAGGGGACAATTGCTTTACAACGTTGTGTTGGTTTCTGCCCTACGACAAGGTGAATCAGCCATGAGTATTTATATGTATGTGTGTGTGCTTAGTCGCTTAGTCATGTCTGACTCTGCGAGCCCATGGACTGCAGCCCACCAGGCTCCTCTGTCCATTCTCCAGGCAAGAATACTGGAGTGGGTCACCATGCCCTTCTCCAGAGGATCTTCCCTACCCAGGGACTGAACCTGGGTCTCTTGCACTGCAAGCAGATTCTTTACCATCTGAGCTACAGAGGGGTTCCTATTTCTATTTATCCCCTCCCTCTTCAGCCTCCGTCCCACCCCACGCCTCCAGGTGGTCACAGAGCACCGAGCCGCGCGCCCCGTGTCACACAGCAGCTCCCCGCTAGCTCTCTGCTTTGCACGCGGTAGTGTATCTGTCTACGTCAGCACTCCTCTCTGCTTTCACCCCACTCTCCCCTTCCCCACTGTGTCCACAAGCCCATTCTCTCTGTCTGCATCTCTATTCCTGCCCTGCAAATAGAGTCATCACGACCATTTTTCCAGATTCCATATATATGATATGTGTTAATATATGATATTTGTTTTTCTCTTTTTGACTTAACTCCAGTCTGTATAACAGGCTCCTGGTTCATCCACCTCAGTTTAACTGACTCACATTAATTCCTTTTTGTGGCTACTAGTAGAGTTTTAAATCAATTCATTTCTATGTGTTTTTGATTTATATGCTTGTGAAGAAGAAAGATTAAATTCCCTAGTTTCAGATGTACTTCCTTATATGATTTAAATTTTGCTTTGCAATATAAAAGATAAAAGCTTTTAATACAAAGATCTTAAAACGTAGCATTAATAAAGAATTTAAAAGAAAATTTTGTACCCTAGAAGCCATTAGAAATAGCTAGATGTGATAAAAGCCGTTCTTTCTTCCTTTGCTGTTTAAGATTATACAGAATGCACTATGGTAAAATGGGGAGAATAACTTCATTGTGTTTAACGAATATGCTCTTAGCAATGAATTTCCTATGTTAAATATTGGAGGATATTGTAATAAGGGTTATCTGAGGTCATCAGATTTCTGTGCTTTATAAAATGGGATTGTGAATGAGCTCTCAGATTCATTTATTGCTTTAGAATTCTACAGTTTAATAAAATCTCTTTTTAAATTAATTTTTATTGGGGTATAGTTGCTTTGTGATGTTGTGTTGGTTTCTGCTGTACAGCAAAGTGAGTCAGTTACACATATACACATCTCCACTCCCTTTTTGGATTTCCTTCCCATTTCTGTTACTAGGGAGCACTGGGTAGAGACAGTCTGCCAGTGATCAGTACCCAACTGTTGGGTCAACTCTTTGCAACTCCACGGACTGTAGCCTGCCAGGTGGGGCGCCAGTTCCTTCTCTAGGGGGTCTTTCTGACTCAGGGATCGAATCCACGTGTCCCTGCATCTCCTGACTCGGGAGGATTCTTTACCACAGAGCCACCACCAGGGAAGTCCTGAGTAGGACTTTCTGTGTTAAACGGCAGATTCTCATTAGCTACCTGTTTTATGCCTACAGTGAATATTTGTCAGTCCCAGTGTCTCAATTTATTCCCTGCTTTCCCCTTGTTAACCATAAATTTATTCTCTAATCTCTGCCTCTCTGTCTGCTTTGCCAGTAAGTTCCTGTGTACTAACTTTTCAGGATTCCACCTGTAAGTCATATTAGTAAAATCTTAAAGTATTAAGCAGCACTGTGGAAAATGGCTTCACCATTTAAGACACATTACTCAGATTAAAATTTTTCAAAGTACTATGAAAATACTGGTATGCTTATTCAATAAGAATGTAATCATCCATTATAATGATTTATTCAGTAACTATTAAAACCATATATTTCTAGTATTTATTATTTCAAAAATTTATTCACTGTATTGAATGACAATAATATATTTTAAAATAGTCAGGAAATTATTTAACACATCTTCTACTAGAAATGTTCAGGTCCATTATTTATTCTTAAATGTGAAGTAATCCTTGTGGGATTAAAATGGTAAGTTTTCAAATGCACTTCACCAAATAAGAGTGCGATTAAATTCTTTGGCTGCTTTACTAAGAAAATGTTCTATTGGGCGTTTTGTTTCCAAAATAGGTCCATTTACTTATGCTGAAAATCCACTTTAATAGGTAAAATCAACTTCACTGCATAATGATGCTCACGGTTATTTTAGGAAAAGCTTTCAGAAGTTACACTGTGTAAGTCATTCACTTTGATATTGTGTAATTTCAAAAGCTTTTGAACTTCAGAACTACTTCTACTTTGAAACAAATTATTATTTGTGAACTCTCATTTGCTTAGTCCTTAGGTTCTTTAATAACCTCCGAGGCATCTCATAATTGCCGTTAGAGTGATAGACGTCTAATATCGGTGTTGTG
This sequence comes from Aepyceros melampus, assembly GCA_006408695.1. NCBI lineage: Eukaryota > Metazoa > Chordata > Mammalia > Artiodactyla > Bovidae > Aepyceros > Aepyceros melampus. The sequence goes on from SJXQ01004687.1 coordinate 123,820, forward strand.
ATCAAGACAAACATGTTTCTACTTTGTCATATCTCTTGCTAACTTTTACTATGGCATCCAGAGGGCCTTTTCCAAGTTCTGTAGGAATCTCTCTTTGTCATCCAAAGTGGTCCTTACCCTCAAAGACAATTTCATCAGACCTGGTTCATTTCTAAGAGGGAATTCCTCAGCTAAAAAGGATTCCTTTTGCTAGGAAAGGAAGAGCAGAGTGATTAACCAGTGTCCCCAGCATCTGGGCACTGTACAAAGTTCCCACTTCAAAGTCATCCCACCTAGACTGGCAAAACTAAGGAATGAAGAAATAACCAGTAATAAGAAAGAAAAGCAGGGGAATTAAATTCTTTGGCTGCTTTACTAAGAAAATGTTCTATTGGGCGTTTTGTTTCCAAAATAGGTCCATTTACTTATGCTGAAAATCCACTTTAATAGGTAAAATCAACTTCACTGCATAATGATGCTCACAGTTATTTTAGGAAAAGCTTTCAGAAGTTACACTGTGTAAGTCATTCACTTTGATATTGTGTAATTTCAAAAGCTTTTGAACTTCAGAACTACTTCTACTTTGAAACAAATTATTATTTGTGAACTCTCATTTGCTTAGTCCTTAGGTTCTTTAATAACCTCCGAGGCATCTCATAATTGCCGTTAGAGTGATAGACGTCTAATATCGGTGTTGTGATCAAGACAAACATGTTTCTACTTTGTCATATCTCTTGCTAACTTTTACTATGGCATCCAGAGGGCCTTTTCCAAGTTCTGTAGGAATCTCTCTTTGTCATCCAAAGTGGTCCTTACCCTCAAAGACAATTTCATCAGACCTGGTTCATTTCTAAGAGGGAATTCCTCAGCTAAAAAGGATTCCTTTTGCTAGGAAAGGAAGAGCAGAGTGATTAACCAGTGTCCCCAGCATCTGGGCACTGTACAAAGTTCCCACTTCAAAGTCATCCCACCTAGACTGGCAAAACTAAGGAATGAAGAAATAACCAGTAATAAGAAAGAAAAGCAGGGGCCACGCAGCAAGAGCCGTTGTGGTTCCCAGAGACTTGATGGAACTGGAACATACTATGGTAAGTGAAATAAGCCAGACAGAGGCAACTATTACATAATCTCACTTATTGAGGAATACCTAAAGAGCTAAAATCATAGAAACAGAGTAGAAGGGTGGTTACCAAGGACAGAGAAGCTGGTCAAAGAGTACAAACTTCTAGTTTGAAGATGACAAATTCTGGGGATCTAATGTACGGCATAGAGATTATGGTTAGTAATACTGTATTATATACTTGGAATCTACTGAAAGACATCTTAGTGGTAATTATGTGACTTGAGAGATGTGTTAGCTAAGCTATATTGGTAATCATTTTGTAATATATAAATGTATCAAATCCACATATACATCTTAAATGTATACAATGTTATCTACCCCAAAAAAGCAGGGCAAAAGAAAGAAAGAAAGAAAATAATTGTTCACAACCACTAATGTCATCTTTTCCAGAAGTAGAGTGGATGTGTTTGCTCTGAAGTACATGTAGTTTGAGTTTAAAAACTGTAAATACAGTTAAAAACTGTTTAAAAACTGTAAATACAGATACTTCTGCATCAGTTGCATTTGTTTCTATGTTTGCAACTGTCCTAAATGGAAGATATGGGCTTATGTTACAGATAGAACAAGAAGCCCCAAATTATTATTTACTATTTACTATGCAAAGGACTCTTGTATCAGTTGATATAAAATCCAACTGTAAGTCACAGATGTTCCTAAATAATAATGAAGCTGAAGAAAATTATATATAAAAGCTTCTCTCTCATATACACTAAAAAACTAAAGGTAGCTTTTGAAAAATCTTCTTTTTTCAATAATTTTTTGGTCATAAGAGACCTGGACTCCTGTATCTCATTGTTCCACATCCTTGGCATCTGGTTTCTATTTCACAGTTTAAAACGGCTGCTTGAGCTCCAGTCATTACGTCTATATTCTAGTCAACAAAAAGAAAGAGGGATGAAGGGCTTAAGTCCGCCCTCTAAGAATATTTCTCAGAAATTGCATACAATAATTTTTATTATGTCGCATTGTCAGAAATTAGTCATGCACCACATACAGCTGTCAGAAAGATGAGAGATGCAATGATTATTCTGGGTGTTTGTGTGACTAGGTAAAACTAATGGTTCTATTTATAAGGAAAACAGAATAGATTTTAGGGCCCAACCCAGAGTCTCTGACCCAGAACTAAAGCCAAATCTTGTTAGATGAAGAGATGAACATTTCATTCCAAATTCCTAATCCCTTTAGGAGCCCCATGTACACTTTAATACTCTTTTATTAACATCCTGGCAATTGCAAAATTCTAACACTGTCTAATAATTGTGAGTCAGACGTGGTCAATTAGAGTGTCAAAATGAGCTGGCTCAGGTGCCAGCCACTCTGGCGGAGGAGTCAAGTCTCCAGGAGTTCAGTGGGCACAGCAGAGCACCAAGAGCCCCTCCCAGGAGGAGGGAGGTCATGCCGGATGTATCTTCTCAGAGCCCAGTCCAGGGTCTGACACAGAGAAACTACAGAGCAAGCATTTGATGAGTTAAATCACTCATTGCATCCCAGAAACACTGCACAGAAAGGGACCGTGGAGATTATCCAAGCCAAACTCTTCACTTTTGAGATAAAGAACCTGAAGCTGAGTAAAGCTTGGCGAGTGCTGGGTGTGTGCAGGTATCCCGTAAAGGACTTTAACTGTGTTATCTCGCAGGGCGGCGTATTAGTGTCAAAGCTGAGGTTGTCTGAACTAAGATCTGGGGTTCTGCACTAACGTGAAACTTTTCACTCTACATTTTCTCACGTCCATCTTGATTTGCTTCCTGCATGTACTAATGTGTTTAATTCCCATTTTATTAATAGCACCTCATTTTTATATACTTTTATTTCCAGTTGGAAGACAGAAAATAATGATGCCAGTTTACTCTTTATATTTTCTGCATCATATCTGCGCTTTCACTTTCCATTTTCCCCAAGAACCAGGTTTTCTTCTTTCCATGTCACAAAGGGGTTTATGTTTCTCTCTTAATGTAGTATTAGAGTAGTTAAAATGTAGAAAGTCTAAAACTGGGCAACCAGGACTTGAAACCTAGTTCTCTCACTTACTATGTGACCTTTGGCAAATTGCGTAGCTCTCTGTGTCAGTTTTCTCAACAAAATGTGGAGATAAAAAAAATCATTTACTGTGTAAGTCTATTGTAAAGAGTGAATAGATTAAGAATCGTGAAACAGCCTGGCAATGTTTGGTAATCATTATCTGAGAATAATGGTGACTTCTTAGCTCAAAGATGTTATTCCCTTGCCACCTAGCATGTTTTTGGCCTTCTCTCCTCTTTTAATAAATAAATTATTTATTTAAAAGATGACAATTAGTATTGACACTTAACTAAGAAAAATGTTATAGGATCACTGAAGCTTCTGACTAAGTATGATGACATGGTTACCTCAAAGCTAGTAGAGATTAAGAGTTGAGTGAATTAAAAATTTTAGTGCATGGAGAAAAACCCTGCAACAATTGGAGGTGAAGGTCAGGTGGGAAATAAAAGGATTCACCTTCACTCCTGCAAAAGCAACAGGGTGAATATGCTGTCAGCTGGCTAAGAGAATTACACTTCCCACGTCTCTGCAAAGTAGTTTTAAAAACAAGTTAGCTATTTTTCATTATTAATGGGAACCAGTGAGGACCATCTTAGTTCAGAAAATTAAGATTTAATATTTAAAAACTCTTTTAGTGAATGAAATTCATGTTTGTATATTTTGGTTTATATAGTACTTTATCTTCTTATCAATTGTTTCCCACAAGGACATCCTAGTAATATACATACATTTTAACCTATTGCTCTTGACAAAGAGGTTAGATTATGTTGGTCCCCGGGGGTGATTCAGGGCAGGCAGTTAAATTCAGATACTTCTATAAGTCTCTCTCATAGCTCTCGGGGAAAGAGGTCTCACCACGCTAGAATTTCTCATGAGAGGCTGACTTCCAATAAGTTGGAAAGATTCTTCCAAAGGTTGAAAATTGGTAAATGACTGAAGCCAGGCCTTCATCCTGTCTTTGTGGGTCCATGTGCAGAATGTAAGAGGTAAAACTTGGACTGGGGAATTTCATTTTCTACTTTGCTCTGGTTGGCAAAGCCTCAAACAACAGCCAGTAGGTACTGGAACAGAACTATAGTCTGTTTTGTGGCCATATAGCTTTTCCCCAGGAAATTTTTATAAATGCCTCTGGTTAGGAAGCATTACTTCAAGCCTTGGTATGTATGAGAATGGGCTTCCCAGGTGTCTCAGTGGTAAAAAGTCCACCTGCAATGCAGGAGACAGGGGTTTAATCCTTGGTCAGGAAAGATCCCCTGGAAAAGGAAACGGCAACCCACTCCAGTATTCTTGCTTGGGAAGTCCCATGGACTGAGGAGCCTGGTGGGCTACAGTCCATGGGGCCAAAAAGAGTTGGACATGACTAAGTGAATAATTAACAACAACAAATGTATGAGATAGCTCTGGTGGAATAGCTGAAAATAGCTTAGACTTAAAGGGGTCTGTGGCTTCCCTGGTGGCTCAGTGGTAAAGAAACTGCCTGCTGTGCAGGAGACACGAATTCGATCCCTAAGTCAGGAAGATGCCCTGGAGAAGCAAATGGCAGCCTACTCCAGTATTCTTGCCTGGAGAATCCCGTGGACAGAGGAGCCTGGCGGGCCACAGTGCATGGGGTCACTAAGAGTTGGAACAACTGAGCGACTAAACAGCAAACAGTCCATGGGGCCAAAAAGAGTTGGACATGACTAAGTGAATAATTAACAACAACAAATGTATGAGATAGCTCTGGTGGAATAGCTGAAAATAGCTTAGACTTAAAGGGGTCTGTGGCTTCCCTGGTGGCTCAGTGGTAAAGAAACTGCCTGCTGTGCAGGAGACACGAATTCGATCCCTAAGTCAGGAAGATGCCCTGGAGAAGCAAATGGCAGCCTACTCCAGTATTCTTGCCTGGAGAATCCCGTGGACAGAGGAGCCTGGCGGGCCACAGTGCATGGGGTCACTAAGAGTTGGAACAACTGAGCGACTAAACAGCAACAAAAGGGGTCTTACTTGACATCATTACTCTTCACCATCGTCAAGAAAGCTTGCTTGCTCCTCAGTGGAATAGGAAGGGCCGGTCTATTTCACCGGAACTTTACTTCTCTGGGACACCAGGCACTATACTTTTTCCAAGAACTAGATTTTTACAACACTGATAACAATTTTCATTTGGTTGCCCATATGTTTATCATGTTAAGGACAAATTATCTCCATTCCCAAGGAATTTTAGTCTTGGGGTGAAAAACGGAAGTACTCAGTATCTGTATGATCAAAGTGGTAAAGCTCAGGGCTCTGTGGATTTGCAGATAATGTCTTCTGCGGAAATGAGTGAAGACTTCGTGGAAGAGGCAGCTCTTGAGCTGAGACTTGAAAAATATTTAGGACTTGGACGTTTTGAAAAGAGATGTTCTAATCTAAATGAGATGTTCATTGTGAAAAACCAAATTGGAAAGTTTAAAAAAGGTGAGAAGAGAAGGGAAAAAAATCACCAGTTTTCTTAGCACCAGAAGCAACTGCTTTCCCTTCTTTCTTTTCTTCATTTTATCAATAAAATACTTGACACCATATAGAACCGTATGACACTTTCATCATATTTATCAACATTAAAAAAAGGTTCAGTTTTTAGCTCAGTAGTTTAGTTATAGAATCAATAAAGGTTATAATTAGGAATGCAGATCAGATAAAGTGTCACGAACAAAGGTATTCTCCATAACATTTAAACTATATTTGCTGCTGCTACTGCTAAGTCGCTTCAGTCGTGTCCAACTCTGTACGACCCCATAGACGGCAGCCCACCAGGCTCCCCGTCCCTGGGATTCTCCAGGCAAGAACACTGGAGTGGGTTGCCATTTCCTTCCCCAATGCATGAAAGTGAAAAATGAAAGTGAAGTCACTCAGACGTGTCTGACTCTTAGCGATCCCATGGACTGCAGCCTACCAGGCTCCTCCGTCCATGGGATTTTCCAGGCAAGAGTACTGGAGTGAGGTGCCATTGTGTACACATAAATGTATGTATAAATATATTTATGTATATTATATATATATATTCTTGGCTGCACTGTACCTTAGTTGCAACTCTAGGAGCCTTTGTTGCAGCACGTGGGATCTATCTAGTTCAGGGATTGAACCTGGGCCCGCTTCATTGGGAGCACAGAGTCTTAGCCACTAGACCTCCAGGGAAGTCCCTTCATAGCATTTTTATAAATAGGAAAAGGTATGAAAACAATCTACAAACTTCCACAAAAGGAAATGATTAAGAATGACCAGTGGGACATTTTTGTGAGGCAATTGGACTCTCCTTGGACAGGACATGTTGATAATAAGCCCCCTGAAACTGGAAGGTACAGAAGTTGAGGATAGGGGTGTATAATAGTGTAACTACCCTGAGTGGGTAAACTCAGGAGTTGGTGATGGACAGGGAGGCCTGACATGCTGCAGTCCATGGGGTCTCAAAGAGTCAGACAGGACTGAGCAACTGAACTGAACTGAATATACAATGAGTTATGAGGGCATATAAAGGACAAGGATGTCTCTACTGTTTCAGGGACTCACAGATTGACACCGTAATTTGGGCTTTAAGAAGCCTGAGTTAAGCCATTTTACTCCTTTCTGCCATTTATGGGACCATCTGCCGCAAAAGGTTGCCTGTCACCAGGACAGGAAAGAAAACAAAAGAAACAAGAGCTGAATAACCCAAGTGCTGAGTAAGGTGCCCGAGGGCCCGCATGCCCTGCTGAGCAGAAGAAATCCATATCCTTCCCAGGGCTTCTGAATCCCTCCAACACCGCAGTCTCTCTCCAGTTTGGCCTCCTACCCTCTCTTCTTAGCAACAGCTGCCACACTGGTCTTCCTTTGGTACCTCGAACCCTCTAAGATCTTTCCTACCACAACGCATCTATGCTTGATGGCCCTCCTCTCTGGAGTTCTCTGTTCCTACTCAAGTGGTTACTTGCTACTTATTCTTCAAAAAGGTCTTTCCTGACCCTAAAATCCAAGTCCTATCCCTTATTGTTGTTAAATCACCAAGTCAGGTCCAACTATTTGAAACCCTACGGACTGCAGCACGCCAAGCCTCTCTGTCTCTCTGTCCCTCACCATCTTCTGGAGTTTGCCCTAGTTCGTATCTGTTAAGTCGGTGATGCCATCTAATTATCTCATCCTCTGTCACCCTGCTCTTCACCCTTATCCCCTAGTGATACTCTTTTATGATGCCCCGATTTTTCGGAGAAGGCAATGGCACCCCACTCCAGTACTCTTGCCTGGAAAATCCTATGGACGGAGGAGCCTGGTGGGCTGCAGTCCATGGGATCGCTAAGAGTCAGACACGACTGAGCGACTTCACTTTCACTTTTCACTTTTATATATTGGAGAAGGAAATGGCAACCCACTCCAGTGTTCTTGCCTGGAGAATCCCAGGGACGGCGGAGCCTGGTGGGCTGCTGTCTATGGGGTCGCACAGAGTCGGACACGACTGAAGCGACTTAGCAGCAGCAGCCCCGATTTTTAATCTTTGTAGCATTTAATGCAGAGTAGTAATTTTATCTTTGCAGCATGGCTGTTGTTTAAAGTTTGTGTTCTGCCTAGACTGTCAGTTTCACGATGATTACTTGTTCTCAGAGCCGGTCAGAGAGTCTGGAACCCAGGGAGCTCTCAGAGTTTGTGCAAAGGACGAAGGAACAAACAAGTAACAATAGCCAGCATTTAATGGAGGTTAACAAGGTGCTCTACTTTAAGAACCTTCAGGTGGGTTAAATTCCTCTAAGATTCTCACATAATAACATAGGAAGTGAGGATTATTATTATTCTCATTTTACAGATGAAGATGCTGTGGAATAGATAATTTAAGCAACACATGCAGTATCTTCTGGCCAGATATGTGGAAAAGCAATGATTCTAACAGCAGCAACCCAGCTCCAGGGACAAGTCTCCTTTTTTTTATTATTTTAAAAACTATTCAGCTATTAAGTTGGCCAAAAAATTCATTCGAGTTTTTTCATAAGATCTTACGAAAAACTTGAACAAACTTTTTGGGCAACCCAATATTATTGACTATAAAATTATAAGATATTGAAAGTGAATTTTGGGGTAATTGACATGCACACAGTGAAGGGATCCCACTCACCTAGTGAATTAACAGGTCCATCACCTGACAAATCTTTCTATTCTTTTCTCTTTTGATGTGAACTTTTAAGTTCTACTCCCTTGGCAAATTTCAGTGATTCAATACAGTGTTATCAATTATAGGCACCATGTTTTACGTTAGATCTTCATGTCTTCTTCATCGTACAGCTAAAAATTTGCATTCTTTTCCCAACCTGCCCTTCTCTCTCTCATCCCTCAGCCCTAGCAAGCACTTTTCTACTCTGTTCCTATGGATTTGACTTTCTTTATTTTTCTCTCTTACTTTAAGATGTCAATGTAAATGACAAGCATGCAATGCAGTGTTCATCGTTTTCTGTCTGGATTTTTGCTTTTAGCATAATACCCTTGAGATCCGTCTATGTTGTGGCAAGTAGCGGGCTTTCTTCTTTCTCGTGGCTGAGTAATAACTCCACTGTGTGTACACAAGATTTTCTTTATTCTACATCACCACTTTCCTCGCTCCAGGCTCTCCTGTTGCCACTGTAAAAACTGCCACAAACTTAGCAGTTGAAGACAGCAAGCATTTATTCTCTGAGTCCAAAATGAGTGTCACAGGGCTAAAATGAAGGTGTTGGCAGGGCTGGTTCCTTCTGGAATGTCTAGCGGTGCATCCATGCCTTGTTTTTTCCAGCTTCTAAAGATCTCCATTGAGTTAGAGTTAGACAAGAGTCTAACTCAATGAAACCAAGCCATGCCTGCAGGTCAACCCAAGATGGGTGGGTCATGGTGGAGAGGTCTGACAGAATGTGGCCCACTGGAGAAGGGAATGGCAAGCCACTTCAGTATTCTTGCCTTGAGAACTCCATGAACAGTATGAAAAGGCAAAATGATAGGACACCAAAAGAGAAACTCCCCAGGTCATTAGGTGCCCAATATGCTACTGGAGATCAGTCGAGAAATAACTCCAGACAGAATGAAGGGATAGAGCCAAAGCAAAAACAATACCCAGTTATGGATGTGACTGGTGATAGAAGCAAGATCCGATGCTGTAAAGAGCAATATTGCATAGGAACCTGGAATGTCAGGTCCATGAATCAAGGCAAATTGGAAGTGGTCAAACAAGAGATGGCAAGGGTGAACGTCGACATTCTAGGAATCAGCGAACTAAAATGGACTGGAATGGGTGAATTTAACTCAGATGACTATTATATCTACTACTGTGGGCAGGAATCCCTCAGAAGAAATGGAGTAGCCATCATGGTCAACAAAAGAGTCCGAAATGCAGTACTTGGATGCAATCTCAAAAATGACAGAATGATCTCTGTTCGTCTCCAAGGCAAACCATTCAATATCACAATTATCCAAATCTATGCCCCAACCAGTAATGCTGAAGAAGCTGAAGTTGAACGGTTTTATGAAGACCTACAAGATCTTTTAGAACTAATACCCAAAAAAGATGTCCTTTTCATTATAGGGGACTGGAATGCAAAAGTAGGAAGTCAAGAAACACCTGGAGTAACAGGCAAATTTGGCCTTGGAATGCGGAATGAAGCAGGCCAAAGACTAATAGAGTTTTGCCAAGAAAATGCACTGGTCATAGCAAACACCCTCTTCCAAAACACAAGAGAAGACTCTACACATGGACATCACCAGATGGTCAACACCAAAATCAGATTGATTATATTCTTTGCAGCCAAAGATGGAGAAGCACTATACAGTCAGCAAAGACAAGACCAGGAGCTGACTGTGGCTCAGATCATGAACTCCTTATTACCAAATTCAGACTTAAATGGAAGAAAGTAGGGAAAATCACTAGACCATTCAGGTATGACCTAAATCATTTCCCTTATGATTATACAGTAGAAGTGAGAGAGATTTAAGGGACTAGTTCAGATAGACAGAGTTCCTGATGAACTATGGATGGAAGTTCATGACATTGTACAGGAGACAAGAATCAAGACCATCCCCAAGGAAAAAAAAAATGCAAAAAAGAAAAATGGCTGTCTGAAGAGGCCTTAAAAATAGCTGTGAAAAGAAGAGAAGTGAAAAGCAAAGGAGGAAAGGAAAGATATACCCATTTGAATGCAGAGTTCCAAAGAATAGCAAGGAGAGGTAAGAAAGCCTTCCTCAGTGATCAGTGCAAAGAAATAGAGGAAAACAATAGACTAGGAAAGACTAGAGATCTCTTCAAGAAAATTAGAGATACCAAGGGAACATTTCGTGCAAAGATGCCATCCCCACGGCAACATGTATCCCAGCAACAAGAAGAAAAAGGTGTGGAGAGAGGAGAAAGAACGTTTACTGAAGATGACCATAGAGGAGAGACGCAAAGAATACATAAGGGACTATGTTCCTCTGAACACCATCCCATCGTGGAAAGAGGAGATGAAGGGCAAGAGCCAAAATGATGAAGAAAATACTCAGGAACCATCACAGGTGAAGAAAAATTTGAGTGAGAAAGTTTCTCTGTATAGAGGTGACATCACATTGCTGGAGGTGGATGCTATAGTCAATGCGGGTGAAGTCAGACGCCATGAATACCCCTGTCACTCTGCAACTCTGGGGGCCGTATATGCAACAGAGAGGCAAGGAGCAGACACCCACACACCCCTCCCTTTTATTAGGGGTTGGAGCTTCAC
>SJXQ01004688.1:0-118602 GCA_006408695.1 Aepyceros melampus
AGCATCATCTTTCAGGATTTGAAATAGCTCAACTGGAATTCCATCACCTCCACTAGCTTTGTTCGTAGTGATGCTTTCTAAGGCCCACTTGACTTCACAATCCAGGATGTCTGGCTCTAGGTGGGTGATCACACCATCGTGATTATCTTGGTCGTGAAGATATTTTATGCACAGTTCTTCTGTCTATCCTTGCCACCTTTTCTTAATATCTTCTGCTTCTGTTAGGTCCATACCATTTCTGTCCTTTATCAAACCCATCTTTGCATGAAATGTTCCCTTGGTATCTCTAGTTTTCTTAAAGATATCCCTAGTCTTTCCCATTCTGTTGTTTTCCTCTTTTTCTTTGCATTGATCACTGAGAAAGGCTTTCTTATCTCTCTTTGCTCTTCTTTGGAACTCTGCATTCAGATGCTTATATCTTTCCTTTTCTCCTTTGCTTTTAGCTTCTCCTCTTTTCACAGCTATTTGTAAGGCCTCCTCAGACAGCCATTTTGCTTTTCTGCATTTCTTTGCCATGGGGATGGTCTTGATCCCTGTCTCCTGTACAACGTCATGAACCTCTGTCTATAGTTCATCAGGCACTCTATCTGTCAGATCTAGGCCCTTAAATCTATTTCTCACTTCCACTGTATAATCATAAGAGATTTGATTTAGGTCATACCTGAATGGTCTAGTGGTTTTCCCTACTTTCTTCGATTTAAGTCTGAATTTGGCAATAAGGAGTTCATGATTTGAGCCACGGTTAGTTCCTGGTCTTGTTTTTGCTGACTGTATAGAGGTTCTCCATCTTTGGCTGCAAAGAATATAATCAATCTGATTTCAGTGTTTACCATCTGGTGATGTCCATGTGTAGAGTCTTCTCTTGTGTTGCTGGAAGAGGGTGTTTGCTATGACCAGTGTGTTCTCTTGGCAATATTCTATTAGTCTTTGGCCTGCTTCATTCCGCATTCCAAGGCCAAATTTGCCCATTACCCCAGGTGTTTATTCCCAGATATTTAATTATTTTTGTTGCAATGGTGAATGGGATTGATTCCTTAACTTTTCTTTCTGACTTTCATTTAGTATATAGACATGCAAGTGATTTCCGTGTACTGATTTTGTATCCTGTACCTCTGCTAAATTCACTGATTAGTGCCAGTAATTTTCTGATACTATCTTTAGGGTTTTCTATGTACAGTATCACATCATCTGCAAACAGTGAGAACTTTACTTCTTCTCTTCTGATCTGGATTCCTGGATTCCTTTCTTTTTCTTCTCTAATTGCTCTAAGTAGGAATTCCAGAATTATGTTGAATAATAGTGGTGAAAGTGGACACCTTTGTCTTGTTCCTCATCTTAGGGGGAACGTTTTCAGTTTTTCACCACTGAAAATAATGTTTGCTGTAGGCTTATCATATATCACCTTTACTATGTTGAGTTGTTCCTTCTATGCCCATTTTTTGAAGAGTTTTATTCATAAATGGATGCTGAATTTTGTCAAAGGCTTTTTCTGCATCTATTGAGATTATCATATGGTTTTATCTTTCAATTTGTTAATATGGTATATCACATCGACTGAATTGAATATATTGAAGAATTATTGCTTTCCTGGAATAAACCCAACTTATTCATAATATATGAGCTTTCTGATGTGTTGCTATAATCTTTTTGCTAAAATTTTGTTCAGGATTTTTGCATCTATGCTGATCAGTGATATTGGTCTGTGGTTTTTTCTGTGTTGTCTTTGTCTGGTTTTGGTATCAGGGTGAGGGTGGCCTAGTAGATAGAGTTTGCAATTTTTTGAAAGAATTTTAGAAGGATAGGCATTAGCTCTTCTCTAAACGTTTGATAGAATTCTCCTTTGAAGTCATCTGGTCCTGGGCTTTTGTTTTATGTGAGATTTTTTATCATAGCTTCAATTTCAGTGCTTGAAATTGGGTTGTTCCTAATTGGGTTGTTCATAATTTCTATTTCTTCCTGGTTCAGTCTTGGAAGATTGAACTTTTCTAAAAATCTGTCCATTTCTTCCAGGTTATCCATTTTATTGCCGTATAGTTGTTAATCACAGTCTCATACTCCTTTGTCTGTTGTAACCTTCCTTTTTCATTTCTAATTTTGTTGCACTGATTCTTCTTTTTTTCTTGATGAGTCTGGCTAAAGGCTTATCAATTTTGTTTATCTTCTAAAAGAACCAGCTTTTAGTTTTATTAATCTTTATTATTGTTTCTTTCTTTTTATTTCTGCTTGGGTTTTAATGATTTCTTTCCTTCCACTAATTTTGTGGGGGTTTTTTGTTCTTCTTTTTCCAGTTCTTTTAGGTGTAAAGTTAGATTGTCTAGTTGATGTTTTTCTTGTTTCTTGAGGTAGGATTGTATTGCTATAAACTTCTCTCTTACAACTGCTTTGGCTGCATACCATAGGTTTTGAGTTGCTTTGTTTTCATTGGCATTTGTTTCTAGAAATTTTTTCATTTCCCATTTGATTTCCTCAGTAACCTGTTGGTTATTTAGAAACGTCTTGTTTAATCTCCATGTGTTTGTGTTTCTTGCAGTTTTTTTCCTTGTAATTGATATCTAGACTCTTAGCACTGTTGTCAGAGAAGATGCCTGATACAATTTCAATCTTCTTAAACTTACTGAGGTTTGATTTGTGACCCAAGATATGGTCTATCCTGGAAAATGTTCCCTGTGCACTTGAGAAGAAGGTGTATTCTTCTGTATTTGGATGGAATGTCCTAAAGATATAAATGAGATCCATCTCATCTAATGTGTCATTTAAGACTTGTGTTTCTTTATTAATTTTCTGTTTTGATGATCTGTCCATTTGTGTGACTAGGGTGTTGAAGTCTCTTACTATTATTATGTTATTGCCATTTTCACCTTTTATGTCTGTTAGTGTTTGTCTTACCTATGGAGGTGCTCCTATTTTGGGTGCACAGATATTTACAATTGTTATGTCTTCCTCTTAAGATTAGTCCCATGATCATTATGTAGTGTCCTTCCTTCTCTCTTGTAACTCTTTAAGGTCTATTATGTCCGATATGAGGATTGCTACTCCAGCTTTCTTCTGCTTCCCATCTGCATGGAATATAGTTTTCCATCCTCTCACTTCCAGTCTATATGTGTCTTTAGGTCTGAAGTGAGTTTCTTGTAGACAGCATATATATGGGTCTTGTTTTTGTGTCCATTCAGCCAGTCTGTGTTTTTGGTTAGAGCATTTAATCCATTTACAGTTAAACTAGTTATCGATATATATGTTCCTACTGCCATTTTCTTAATTGTTTGGGGTTGATTTTGTTAGTCATTTTTCTTCTCTTGTATTTCTTGACTATACATGTCCCTTTAACATTTGTTGTAAAGCTGGTTTGGTGGTACTGAATTCTCTTAACTTTTGCTTGTCTGAAAAGCTTTTTATTTCTCCATCAGTTTTGAAATGAGATTCTTGCTGGGTACAGTAATCTTCACTGCAGATTTTTCCCTTTCAGTACTTTAAATATATCCTGCCATTCCCTTCTGACCTGCAGAGTATCTGCTGAAAGATCAGCTGTTAAGCATATGGGGTTTCCCTGGTATGTTACTTGTTACTCCTTCCCTGCTGCTTTTAATATTCTTTCTTTGTGTTTAATCCTTTTTACCTTGATTAGTATGTGTCTTGGCCTGTTTCTTCTTCAGTTTATCCTGTGTGGAACTCTGTGCCTCTTTGACTTGAATGACTATTTCCTTTTCCATGTTGGGAAAAATTTCAACTGTAATCTCTTCATAAATTTTCTCCTACCCTTTCTTTTCCTCTTCTTCTGGGATCCCTATAATTTAATGTTGGTGCATTTGACACTGTCCCAGAGGTCTCTGAGACTATCCTCAGTTCTTTTCATTCTTTTCACTTTATTTTGCTATTCAGAAGTCATTTCCATCATTTTATCTTCCAGCTCACTGATTCGTTCTTCTGCTCCAGATATTCTGCTATTGATTCCTTCTAGAGTATTTTTAATTGCAGTAATTGTGTTGTTGTCTCTGTATGTTCATTCTTTAATTCTTCTAGTGAAGTGAAGTCGCTCAGTCCTGTCCTACTCTTTGCGACCCGTGGACTGTAGCCCACCAAGCTCCTCCATCCATGGGATTCCCCAGGCAAGAATACTGGAGTGGTTGCCATTTCCTTCTCCAATTCTTCTGGGTATTTGTTAATTGATTTTTGTATTTTCTCCATTTTGTTTTCAAGGTTTTTGATCATCTTTACTATCATTATTTTGAATTCTTTTTCAGGTAGTTTGCCTATTTCCTCTTCATTTATTTGGACTTCTCCATTTCTACTTTGTTACTTCATCTGTGTGTATTTCTCTGCCTTTTCATTATTTTTTTTTTAACTTATTGTATTTGAGGTCTCCTTTTCCAAGGCTTCAAGGTTAAATTCTTTCTTCCTTTTGTTTTCTGCCTTCCTAAGTTCAGTCCAGTGGTTTCTGTAAGCTTCATATAGGGTGAGATTTGTGCTGAATTTTTGTTTGCTTTTCCTCTGATGGGCAAGATTGAGTGAGGTGGTAATCCTATCTGCTGATGATTGGGTTTGTATTTTTGTTTTGTTTGTTGTTTAGATGAGTTATCCTACACAGGGTGCTACTGGTGGTTGGAGGATGCTGGGTCTTGTATTCAAGTGGTTTCCTTTGTGTGAGTTTTCACTATTTGATACTCCCTAGGGTTATTTCTCTGGTAGTCTAGGGTCTTGGAGTCAGTGCTCCCACTCCAAAGGCTCAGGGCTTGATCTCTGGAGTGGTTTGTTATGGTATTAATTGAGATTAGAACAAATATCCAAAAATGAGAAACCAAAGATGAACCCCAGACAAATGGCAGTTACAAAGTCAGGCAAATAATAATTAAAATAATGGAATAATCACATATACATATACACTCATGAGCAAAGTCAGAACAGTCCAACAAAAGTAAAGTACAGCAGATTGACCCAGCAAACAAAGGAAATCAAAAATTATATTAACCAGTTAAGAACCAAACTAACTAAAGTACAAACTGGAAAACAAAACTAAAGCAAGGTGCCAAGTGGGGAATAAAGCAATGAAAACAAAACTAACAAATATGTTGAGAGGAAAGAAAAGAAAGAAAAAATAGATATGCAAAGTTAAACAGGAGTAGATGAAGAAGATTTATATAAAGATTACTGCAAGGGGAAAAGAACAGTCGGAAAGGCAAATGAAGGAATAAATGTAGAAAAAATATAGTAGGTTTAAAAAAATTAAAATTATTAAAAAAGAAAAAAAATGGAGAAGAAAGAAAAAAGGAAAACACAGAACTTCAAAAGCCCAACGTAGAGGCAGAGCTTATAACAACAATAAAATGTGTGACTGAATATATACATATACAACCATAAGCAAAATCGAAACAGTCCAACAAAAATAAAGTAGAATAGACTGACCCAGCAAACAAAGAAAACCAAAAATTATATTAATTAGTTAAGAACAAAACTACCTAAAGCACAAACTGGAAAACAAAACTAAAGCAAGGTGCCAATTGGGGAATAAAGCAATGAAAATAAAACTAACAAATATGTTGAGAGGAAAGGAAAGAAAGAATAGACATGCAAAGTTAAATAGAGGTAGATGAAGGTTTACATATGTTTTAAAGATTGACTGCAAGGGGAAAAGAACAATAGGAAAAGCAAACAAAGGAATAAATGTAAAAAAAATAATAGGTTTAAAAAATTAAAAAAAGAGAAAAGAAAAAAAAGGAAAACGCCACAGAACTGCAAAAGCCCAACCAACAAAGAGGCAGAGATTTATAACAACAATAAAAATGTGACTGAGAAAACAAAAGAAAAGCTCAAAAGCTTAACTGGATTTCATAATGCCAATAAAATCAATAACTACAATAGAGGGGGAAAGAGAGGAACAAAAAAGAAAAAACAATACAAAAGAATCTACAAGACAAGCAAAAACATAAGAATAATAAATGTTTTTCTTGAGTCACCGCTGTTAAGAGTCCTTTCCCTCGCTGGGAGTCACAGTCCACCTCACCTCCCTAGGATGCCCTCCAACAACTCTGCTGATCTCTGGATCTGCTGTGGGGGCAGCTCAGATTCTAATCTGTTCCTACTCCTGTGTGTTCTTGCCTCCAATGTCCACAGCTAGCAGAACTAGTGTGTTTTCTTTTGTGGGAGCTCTCAATGACCTTTTATATATACCTGGGCACAGAATCTGCCTAGTTGATCATGCGGATTTAATCTGCAGCCTGTACAGCTGGTGGGAATGTTTTGGATCTTCTTCCTTAGCCACACTGCCCCTGGGTTTCAACTGTGGTCTTATTTCCACCTCCGCATGTGGGTCGTCCACTGAGGTTTGCTCCTGAGGCTGCCCTGGAGGACTTGGGTTTACCCTTGTGAGGGCCAGGTGTGGAGGTGGTCTGCTGCTTGGGTCGCAGGGGTTCTGGCAGCACCAGGTATTCAGGGGAGTTGGCAGCTAGTGCAGCAGGAAATATAATGCCCTAGAAGGGTATGGCAACCAGTATTGGTCAATATGCTCCAGTATTCTTGCCTGGAGAACCCCTCTCCCTGACAAAGCAGCCTGGAAGGCTTCGGTCTACAGGGTTGCAAAGAGTTGGACACTAGCAAAGCGATCCTGCCCGCACAGATCCAAGACTTTTTTTCCCTGTGGCAGTTCTGCCCCAGTGACAGTTAAGCATGAAGGTTGTTTCAGCTGCTTGGCCTGTGGGGACTCTGGTGGTACCAATCAGGAACACAGACTGCCTCCGCCGCAGGAGTTATGTTCTCACCAGAGTCTTTTCGAGCCTCTTGTAGCTGGCAATCAGAAGGCCTCTTTGGCCAGTCTTTCTCTGTAGCTCCACCCATGCGGGCACTTCGAGGGCTCCCTTGCCTGGGGTCCTTCTCTGTTGTTCTATGGGTCAGGGACATAGAGGGGTCCCCCTGGCTGGGGTCCTAGTTTGTAGATTGGCACGTCAGGTACTTAAGGGAGCACTCTGGGTGGGGTCTTGCTCTGTAGGTTCAGTGCATCAGGCATTTGATGGGCCAGCCTCTCTACTGTTCAGCTGCCAATGCTGGCTTGTGGGGAGAGAGAGGCTACGGTGATGGCTCTATCCCCTATGCATGACTCAGCAGAATCGCCTTGCTTCCATGGCTGCCTGGATTTCCTCCACAGGCATTTCCCACCACAATCTCCTCCCTCACATCCCCTCAATTCAACTCTCTGCATCAACAGCAGCCTTCGCCCTGGGATTGCTTCAAGAATCCCTAAACTCCAGCTCCTGGCCACTAAAGCCTTCCGGGGAACCTGAGTCCCTGTGTGGGGTATGTACAGCTCCGGCAAGGACTGTCTGATTCTCATTCCATTTAGGCTGCCACAGATCACTCTCAGCCTTAAATGTTTCTCCTGCGACTGAGACAACTGCCCCAATGTGGGGATCAGGGCTCTGTTTCAGTTCCCCTACCCACCGAGGACAGGTCCAGTCCTAACACTTCACTTTTTCCCCTAGTTCCTTTGTCCTACCAAGTTTTGCATGGTTCTATATGTTCTTTTCCTCTTGTCAGCTACTCCTATTCACTCTCAGCTGGTGTTCTGCACGCACTTCTGTGTCTGAAGGGGTATTCCTGATGTACCCGTGGAGAGACGTACTCCATGTCCACCTACTCCTCCACCAGCCTGTTCTGTCTTTAGTTTTGAAATACAAAAATTAGTCTTACTCTTGTCCTTCTTAATTTTATATTTAGTAGGCCCTCAATTTGCACTATTAGGTTTATTACATCTTCTGATACCCTTAATCATAACATCTGATCCATCTGTCCTTACTATTTATTCATAAGCTGGATCTCTGATTTGACCCCAGTGGTTCAGAGCTCAGTATGTTTTATATTTTATATTCTGAGTGAAATTACTATTTCATATTACCAAATTACTTTGCTTGGCCAATATAAGCTTTTAACTTCCAAGAAAGCTTTGGCCTACTGTGGTTGTTATGCCATTATGTTCTTGTTATCCTGGCCTTTTATTATTACAAAAAAATTATAATTAAATTCAACACACAACACATAAAGTTTTCATATGGAACTAATATTTGACATTTTAACAATTATAAAATTATAAAGAATCATAGGCTCTGAGAAATCATGGAAATCACCAATGGGGAAACATTTTTTTTAGAATAACCTTCTTCTAACAAGACAGCCATTCAGATTTCTAAAGACTAAACACCCAGTTTCATTCCTCAGTAACATGAGGTAAGTTGGTGAATTTCAAATCTCCAAACAGACGCAACTGAAAATGGATTGAGTTTTTCACTCTGAAAAATTATTTAGACTGAAAGTTAAACCACATACTTTTACAGAGTGCATATAACCTAAAAATAAAACAATAGTGTAATTTTAAAAGGCAAAAAATAAAGTCCAATTTCAATTCTGGCTAGTTTTATAAATATATATATATATATTGTCCAGTTTGAAAAGACTTCACTTTACATATCACACTATAATACTTACAAGCTGATGTTCTAATAGTTGGATTTTTTCATCTTTTTTCTTTAGTTCCTCTTTAAGTTGTTTTATTTCATTTAGTAAATCTTCATTCTGAAATATTTTAAAAGATTCAACGTGAAGTATTTAATTGTATTTTAAAACACTAATGAAAAATATTAAATTAAGGATGCAGACTGAGCAATGATCTGTGTGTTTATTTAACATGAAGATTCTTCTTAAATATCCCAACTATTTATCCATTTAAAAAAATCCAGTTTGGTCTTCTAGGAACTCATAGTTTAAAGGAGTCTGACACATAAACAATGAACAATAAGAGCAGCAACAGCTAACATTCACTGAGTACTAACTAATCGGGTGCCAAGAGCTAAGTACTTTTGGATATCTTAGTAACTGATTCCAACTGCAACTCTGAGGTGGATACTATTATCCCCATTTCAGAGATAAGAGGAACTAAGCCACATAAGTAAAATAAATTAAACACAAAATAATAACTTCAGCTAGATTTCAAGGAATATATGAGTTGCCTGGCAGAGGAAACGAAGGCCCCAAGTAGAGGAAACTGCATCTTTAAAGGCACCAAGTCATTTTCATGGCTGGTGCAGAAATCAGCAGCAAGGTCAATCTGCCTGAAAGGGTATCAAGGAAGACTCTTTCTCTTTGAGCTACTTTCATGAGAACTGCCTGAATCAAAGAATAAATTCCCTGTCAACTTAGTTTATAAGAAATTTCTATCAAGGCCAATCTCTTTCCCAAAATTAAAAAAAAAAAAAAGAAAGAAAGAAATTCCTGAAAGTATTAATAGGTATTAACAAACCTCATCTAGTCAAGGTTATGGTTTTTCCAGTAGTCATGTATGGATGTGAGAGTTGGACTATAAAGAAAGCTAAACGTCAAAGAATTGATGCTTTTGAACTGTGGTGGTGGAGAAGAGTCTTGAGAGTCCCATGGACTGCAAGGGGATCCAACCAGTCCATCCTAAAGGAGATCAGTCCTGGGTGTTCATTGGAAGGACTGATGTTGAAGCTAAAACTCCAATACTTTGGCCACTTGATGCAAGGAGCTGACTCATCTGAAAAGACCCTGATGCTGGGAAAGATTGAAGGCAGAAGGAGAAGGGGATGACAGAGGATGAGATGGTTGGATGGCATCACTGACTCAATGGATATGAGTTTCGGTAAACTCCAGGAGTTGGTGATGGACAGGGAAGCCTGGCGTGCTGAGATTCATGGGGTCACAAAGAGTCGGACACAACTGAGCAACTGAATTGAACACAAACCTATTATCAAGGTAAGCAGGAGTTCAGTTATATTGTCACATGTAAGGTATCATTATCTTATATTGAGACTATTTTGTTTACTGCTATTTAATTATCCACAAATATATACTGATGAAATAGTGCTGCCAAGGGAAATTAAAGCTAACCCTTGAACAACACAGGGGTTGGGATGCCCACCCTATACAACATAAAAAGACCTGGGTATAACTTTCAGTCAGTGCTCCACATCCACAGTCCACCATAACCAGAAGGTTCACATCCTTGTATTCAACCAGCTGCAGATCGATGTAGTACTATAGTATTTTTTTAAAAATCCAAGTATAAGTGGACCCATGCAATTCAAAACTTGTTCAAGGGTCATCTGTAGAATATATACATAAATGATGCATCTTTCCAGAGAGAATAATAAGTAAGCAAATATGTGTTGGTAATGAGCAAAGTATACCATCTTCTTCAGATAGGTTGGGAACAAAAAATATTGCAGTCTCATTAACAAGAGATCAAAAACAAACTTTTATAAAGGCTCTGATGTATCAAATAAGCATCAGAATGAGGAAGAAACAATAGAGAAAATATTTTTTTAATTTTGCGGTTGTTATGCACACAGCAATGGCGAAGAACTATTTATTATGTATGAAAAAAATGACTTTAAGTTGAATTTTTAAAATGTTCAGGGACTTAAAAAAATTCATAAATCAAGACCAAAAACAGATGGATTACAAAACATGAGTTAAATTAGTGGGAGAAGTACTCAATGTGATTAATAAGACTGCAGAAAAAATGGTACATTATCAGACATAAAAACTGATCTTTTTGTACAAACATATGACTGTATATACAATGGTCATAAAAATTACTTGCACTCTGGTTTCAGTTATGCAACTCACATGCCAAAGAAATGATCCTAAGTACAAGAAAACCTATAGTAAGTTATCTTCAAGTTCATAAACTTAGAACTGCCTTATAAGAGGACAATTGAAATACAATGTAGCAACTTGATGGAATCCTATATAGCCATCATTCAGGCATTGCTAGGTTCTGCTGATGTTAGAGAAAAGGAACCCAAAAGTAAAATCAAAATATAAGTATGGTAAAACATTTAGCGCCAACATGCTTATAGCATTATTTATATGATAGGCACTGCTCTAAGGATTTTACACATAAAGATAGGAAAAGGAAAATATATCAGGAAATGATTAACCCCAATGGAGTTTTAAAGGCAAGTAAGAAGTTCTAACGACACAAAGCGTGGTAAACTTTTGACTTTAGGTTTAGGGATTCTGTAAGACAATACAGAGATGGGGACAAGGATAGTATATTTGGAGAATTATAACCAGTAATGCTGTACACGAAGGCTATGGTGAACAGTGGGAAGCACTGTGGTTAGTAAACTAGGCAAAGGACAGATCACAGAGGGCCTGAACATCAAGCATGCTTCAGCCTTGGAGTTACAGATAGATCTGCACTGGAGATGGCTCTGACAGCTGTTTGGAAGATATATTTGACAAGGATAACAACAAAACTAGGCTAGGAACTGGTTATCAAGATGTTCCAGTACTCCAGGTAAGAACAGGAGCCTGACCCAAGAGAGTGATAACAGGGAGGAGAAGAAAGAGGAAAAGAGATTTTGGCAGTTCACTGCAATGTGAGAAAAGAGCACAGAAGAGCAGTCAAGAGTGACATCTCCATTTCTAGCTTGGATGACACAGTAAACAGAAAGAACAGAATGAAGGAGGAGAAGTATGTCCAAAGAAGAATATTTTTCAGTTTTAAAAATATTGTTAGAAGTACACACATCTGTGAGAGATGTGTTTGGATAGTGGGACACTGGAAATTTCCAGTGTATAAGCAGATTACCAAGTATGAGAGACAGTGATTATACTAACACATATAAAAATCACTGTTTCTCATACTTGGTAATCTCGTCCAAATGACATTTCCAATATGTCCCACTCACAATGGGAAACCCGTGTTGGGGCTTCCCTGGTGGATCAGATGGAAAAGACTGCCTGCAATGAAGACCTGGGTTCAATCTCTGGGTTGGGAAGATCCCCTGGAGAAGGGAATGGCTACCCACTGCAATATTCTTGCCTGGGAAATTCCATGGACAGAGGCGCCTGGCAGGCTACAGTCCTTGGGGTTGCAAAGAGTTGGACACAACTGAACGACTAACAACAGAACATGTTACATGTGAAATCATGAGAGTAGAAAGTTCAATGAACACTGGACTAAAGATACAAATCTACATTCTAAAAAAGAAAAGAATCCAAGAAAGGAAAGCAGGCAGGTGGTGTGGAGGAGGAGAGGGGATGTTAAAGGGTAAGGGAATTCAGAAAGAACTGACACAAAAACCAAGGGATAAAGCTTTTAAGACAAAGGCCATGACAAATGTGTATTTTTCCAGGTTTTCACAACAACTAGAAAGGGAGTAAAGGAAAGGTTTATCCAATTTACTGAATTTAGGATAGGTAAGATCCAGAAATTTATAAAGTGAGGATGAAGAGGAAGTAAAGAAAGCACACTAATGAGACATGAGAGAGGAGGCAGACATAGCTTGTCTTTAACTGCAGCAGGAGATAGAGCCAAGAACAAGAAAGCATAGTCTTCCACAGCACAATGGTCACTTTTCCCTGTAACTGGAATAAAGTAAATCAGAGTGACATAGACACAGGTAAGTTGGGAGGCAGAAAGGCAAAGAAGATCTTCCTTGATGAACACAAGGCAAATGCAGCAGCTGAGAAGAGTGGCTGAGAAAGGGTATGAGACAAGTGGTCAATGTCTGAAACAGCTCATCAGGGACATGGCAGAGGGAGCTGTGCTGGGATAAAGGAGAGACTGCTGACAGGGCAGGTCCAGTGGAGAGTTTAGGTCCTAAAGTTGTAATGGTATAAGTCACAATATTCGTATCATTTGAAATTGAACTGCAAAACCATCTTCAATGAGCAGATTTGGGGATTTGCTGATGAACGTGAAGGACTGTCTAACATACTAGAAAGAGTTATGAGCTATTGCATGCATGCGTGCTCAGTTGTGTCTGACTGTTTGTGACCTGGGGGCCAGGCTCCTCTGTCTTTGGAATTTTCCAAGCAATGATACTGTAATGGATTGCCATTTCCTACTCATAGGAGAGCTTCCTGATCCAGGGATCGAACCCCTGTCATCTCTTGTATCTCCTACATTGGAAGGCAGATTCTGGACTATTGGCACCACCTGGGAAGCCCAATGAGAAACTGCATCTAACCTCAAAAAGAAGACAGACAGACTAGGGATGATCTGCCTGAAAGGAAAGGCACTGAGGACAAGAGACGTCTATCTTACAACACTAAACACACCGACTTTAAAGGAGGATGGAAAAAGCAAAGACACGAGTTCTGCAACAAAGGCTGGAATTAAATTTTTTTTTTTTAAAGAATTTATATGTAAAAAGCTTCTTACAAAAAAATTTAGCGAAAAGTCAATTTTTACTTTTGAAGTAGCAATCACAAAACAAGCAAAAAACAACTGAGAGACAACCAGAAATCATCTAAATCAATGGCTCTCAAGGGAGTATGTGAGTAAGTTTTGCAAACAGAGATGTCTCCTGCAAACCTATGATTATACTCACAACAGGATGGAGACCTGGAGATGGGAAGAAACTTAGACTAAAGAACAGGTAGGGAACACGCTGAAAAGTCAAGATCGGACAACCAGATGTGACTATTATCCAATATTTTTTTATTTTGTGTTTTATACATAAATTTGTTCCCCAAAAGTCACTCCATATCCTATGAGAAAACTGTGCTTCCCTGATGCTTAATATCAAGACTGGTCAGTTGACTTGTTTTGGAAGCAACATATGTTACATTCAACCAATGTACTCTGCCAATGCTACTTTCCCTCAGGGACAAAAAGCATGACCTTCATCCAGAATCCCAGAAAGAAGAAAAAACATGAAGTCTCACTAATCTACAACCAAAATGCAACATAATGAGAAATAATAAGTAAGAAATAAATTTCTGTTAAAAACAAAGAAATAAAAGAAATAAACTTGTTATTTGTAAGCCACCAATATTTTGAGGCTGTTACTACAGACAAGTAGAACACACTGACTAGAATATTTTGAAAACAGAATGTGGAAGGAAACAATAATTTTACCTGGAACTAGGAAAGACAAGAATACTTGTACGTCCTTAAAAAATAAATATGTGATTCAGGAAGATACAAAAACAACTTTCTTCAACTAAAACTAGACCTAAAGATGAGAACTAAAAAAATATATATCTTCAAGTACAAAACGCATCTGTATTCTATATATCTTTAAACATAAAAAATGCCATTTTCAGCTAAAAGTTCTTCAATATTGTTATTATATATATATATATATATATATACACACACACACATACATATATCTATATATATATGAGAAGCACCTATTTACAGTTTTAATTTTTATTGGTAGTCATATTTTAAATTGTTATTCATAATACTGAAAAAAAAGATTTAATTAATTTTTAAAAAAGAATCCTGTACCAATATTAATACTGGGACAGATGACTATCCAACTGATAAAACTCAAATTAAAGTACCACAGGGATATCAATTTAACTTAAAAAGTTAGAAAAGTGAAAAGCAAATCTGACCAAAACCCAAGACAACAAAGTTGCAGGTTTAAACATGTTTATTATCAAAAGTGTTATTACTGCTTTATAATCTTAGTAACAGAAAACTTTCTTTGAATTCAGCATGACCACCTAGCCATCATACCTTGCATGTCTGATCACCATCGTCTGGCTCTGGACTAGACGGCAATGAGAGCTGAACATCGTGCAATGAACCACTTCCATCATGCTGTCAGAAAGAAGAAAAGGAAAACCAAGAGTAATACAATTAACTGCAGGCATTCTGCTCAACCTGAACTCACCCCAGACCAAATGCTAGAGTGGTAATTAATTAAGATTTTAGAAATCTCCTTTTTACCTCCATGCACTGGTAGAAACAAATGTAGAAGAGGAAACAACAGTTCAAGAAAGAATATTTTGTGGAACATTCACTATATAAGTTGACGGTGAGAAAGCCAGTGAAAGTTTTAGAATGGGAAAAGAAACATAGGGCAATTCCTTAAAAATCTTAAGATTACTCCACCTATGAAAAATGTAAAATAAAAGTCAAATTAAATCTGATTTGAATCAGATCTGGTGCTCTGAGTACAAAGGAGTCAGAAACAATAATATTAAATGACTCAAAAAGATCTGACTACAGAAAACATTTGAATAGAAACAGACACATGAGCATACATACTACATGAGTCTAACAGGTTTGAGAAGAGGTAGAATTAATTCATGGTGCTAAAATCAGAGCACTGGCTGACAGGAGAAAGGGGTTACTGAGAGTAAAGTGCATTATAACCCATAAAGATGTTAGAAATGTTTTGTGTCCTCTTTGTATGGCAGTTACATGGGTACATACAAGTGAAAAGTACAAGCTTTACACTTAAGACTGGTACACCTTTAAGCACTTTACTGGATATACACTATACCTCAATTTAAAAAATTGAAAAAATTAAAATTTTTGTCTTTAAACCCAATTTTTAAAAAAATAACAGGTATCATTAAGTCCTACGTCTTGCTGAAATAGTTTAGGATAATCAGATAAAACATGGCATGTCCAATGATTCACAGACAACCTTAAAAAAGATGAACTAAGAATATGCCTGGGATGATGGTGAGGGACCTCGATCCTGACCAACGCAGTACAACTGCAGCTCAATACCTTATTTGTTCAGATGGTACCTGGCTGCCTTGTGATACCCACTGAATCAATAGCCTTCGAGGAGCACTACCATAGCACCTATATGTCCTGAAGGAAATCTCCCAGACATGGCAATCTCCTACACTGGAAAAGAAATGTTAAAAGGTTATGGTACTGTATATACATACCTATTGAATCAGAAACTCTAGTGATGGGGCCTAGGAATGAGTATTTAGAAAAACTCAGAAAGTAAGAGTGACTGACAGTGAAGTATTAGCATTTGTCAAATTTCTAGCAGAGATAAACTACATTTTTATTGGTGATGCCACAGACATTAAGGATATGACCTGAGAAAGAATCCAACATCCTAATGAATAACAAATGTTCACAGAACACATTAAAAATGTTTTTTAAAAAAGTAAGGAATTTACAAGACTCATTTTAGTAAAGTTTATTTCTGCCTTGAACTATAAAAACAGAGCCAGTCCTATAAACCAGACAGCTACATACAAAAAAAAGAAGAAAGAAAGAAATTAGATCATTCTTTAATACCACACGCAAAAATAAGCTCCAAGTGGATTATATAGACCTAAATGTGAGACCAGACACTATTAAACTCCTAGAGGAAAACACAGGCAGAACACGCTGACATAAATCACAGCAATATCTTTTTTGAGCCAACTCCAAGAATAATGCAAATGAAAACAAAAATAAACAAATAGGACCTAATTAAACTCTAAAGCTTTTGCACAGCAAAGGAAACAAAAAATAAAATGAAAAGACACTCCACAGATTGGGAGAAAAAATTTGCAAATGATGTGACCAACAAGGGATCAGTCTCCAAAATTTACAAACAGCTCACGAGGCTTAACAATATCCAAACAACTCAATTGATAAATGGGCAGAAGAACTAATAGAAATTTCTCTAAAGACATACAGATGACCAAGAGGCACATGAAAAGATGTTCAACATAGCTAATTATTAGAGAACTGCAAATCAAAACTACAATGATAACATCACCTCACACCAACCAGAATGACTATCATCAAAAAATCCACTAAATGCTGGAGAGGATGTGGAGAAAAGGAAACCCTCCTACACTGTTGGTGGGAATGTAAATTGGTACAGCCGCTAAAAAGAATAGTACAGAGGTCCCTTAAGCAATTAAAAACAGATCTCCCACACGACCCTGCAATCCCACTCCCGGGCATGTATCTGGAGAAAAACATGATCTGAAAAGATACACGCACCTCAGTGTTCACCGTAGCACTGTTTACAATAGCGAAGACATGTAATCAACCTAAATGCCCACTGAAAGGATAAAGAAAATGTGGTCCACATATACAGCAGAATATTAGCCATTAGAAAGAATGAAATAACACTATTTGCAGCAATATGGATGGACCTAAAGACTGTCATAATGAGTGATGTAAGTCAGACAGAGAAGGAAAAATGTCATACAACAATCACTTGTATGTGAGATTTTAAAAAAAAAAAAAGAAAAAAAAACCTATACAAATGAACTTTCCTACAAAACAGAAAACGAATCACAGACTTAAGAGAATGAACTTATGGTTGCCTGTACACACTGCTACACTTAAAATGGATAACCAACTATATACAATGGATAACCTACTGCATAGCACATGGAACTCTGGTTATGCGGCAGCCTGGATGGGAGAGGAGTCTGGGGGAGAATGGATACGTGTATATGGACGGCTGAGTCCCTGCACTGTTCATCTGACACTACCACAACAATATTAATCAGCTATACCCCAATACAAAATTTTTTAAAAGTTAAAAAAAAAAACCAAGGCCAGTCCTATATATAAGTATGTATTTGAGAAAAGAGGAACTATAAAACGACTTATTTTCCAACATCTACAATACCTTCCTAGCCACTGCAAAGCAGGATCCCCAAGGAATAGGAGACAAACAAGCTCATACTGCTTTGCCTTGGACATGGATTTAGTTGTGGGGAGTGTGCAGTAGAACAGGAACTTTCACTGTAGAGGAATAAAAAGGCAAACCCATAGAAACAAAAAATACCAGGATGTCAGGAAGAAAGCAACTCTAGAAAATTGTATTTAAATTTCTAGGTTCACCACTCCTGAGCATCACACTTGCTTGGATATGATCCTAAGAAGTATTTCAAAGACTTTGAGAAATAAACCAAGACCACACTGCCCAGGTCCCAAACTGCCCACTGGAAGGTGTATACTCCAAACAGATCTGGCACGCATGGCAAAGGCTTTGGGAACAGCTGACAGTACAACCACAACTCAAAGGTGGCTAATCAGAACTTGCCGTGTGGTCCCAACCAAATACTCTATCTGCTTAAAAGGAAAAAAATCAACATTCTCCATAAATTCTAAACAATATTAAGAGTCTCATACTACAGGAGTGATGCTAAAGCTGAAACTCCAGTACTTTGGCCACCTCATGCGAAGAGTTGACTCATTAGGAAAGACTCTGATGCTGGGAGGGATTGGAGGCAGGAGAAGAAGGGGAAAACAGAGGATGAGATGGCTGGATGGCATCACTGACTCGATGGATGTGAGTCTGAGTGAACTCCGGGAGTTGGTGATGGACAGGGAGGCCTGGAGTGCTGTGATTCACAGGGTTGCAAAGAGTCGGACACGACTGAGTGACTGAACTGAACTGAATACTACAGTCAAGCATCTAAGATTTAATCCAAAACTACTCAATGTACAAAGAAAGAAAACCTCAAAACACACAGAAAAAGACAATTAACATCAATGACAAAATTAAAAAGTTAAAATTAAATAAGAAAAAAATTAAAATTAACTATAAGAGATTTTAATAGAGCTATTATAAAAATTCTCCAAAAGTAAGGGTGAACTCTTAAAGGGAACAGAAAGAGAAAGTCTCAGCAAAGACATAATACACAAAGTGGAAAATGACAATGTCAGAACTGCAAAGGTTCAATAACCAAAATTTTTAATGCACTAGATGCATTAAATACTAGGTGCAGTAAATACTATGGTACTTAGACGGACTAAATACAGTATCAGCATTTGAGTTACAGATTGAACATAAAGATAGAGCAACAGAAATCCAATCTGAACAATAAAGACAAAAAAAGATGGGGAGGGATAAAAAACAGAGCTTGGTGCAGGAGTTATAGGACAATAACAAGAGATCTAATATTTATATCACTGAAGTCATAGAAGGTAGAGCTCGCGGCAAAAATTTTTGAAGAAATAATGGATAAATACACTTCATATCTGGAGATAGACATGAACCTACATATTTGAATAGTTCAACTTAAAAGAAGAGAAACTAGGATGTGCTCTCTGAACAAAATGGAATGTTAACTAGAAATCAAAACCAGAAAAATCATCTTCAAACACATAGAAAGTAACAAGAAATTTCTTTGATCCATGGGTCAAAAGAAGTACCAATGTAAATAAGAAAATAAAAATTCTGAGTTGAAAGGAAAATGAAACCACATATCAAAATCCGTGGAATGCAATTAAAGCAGTGCTTAAAGGGAAAAATTATTGTACCAGTTACTTAAAGCAAAGTTGTCAAATCCATAACTGGAACAAAATAAAGCCAGCACAAACAAAAAGATGAAAATAACAGAGTATGGAAATTAATGAAACTGAAAATCAACAAACAGAAATCAGTGAAGCCAATTTAAAACATGCAGCGAGGAAAAAAAAAGAAATCAATGGCGCAAAGCAGGTTTTTCGATAATGCAAACCATCACCAAAACACACAAAAGGCATTTATAAAGTGACTGCTTTTAACAAAAGCAACAAAAATAATGATAATGTGAAAATCTAGGGTTTTTAACTGACTTCATTAACTCAAATTTTAAATACTTGCCCAAAAAGTACATTCAATTTTTTCAATATCCATTTATCTCATCATTTATATAACTGATAAAAAACATATAAATAACTATTAATAATCAAAAATTAAACAAACAAAACTTTTGTTAGCAAAATAACAGACATTTCACAAAAGAAGATATACAATTGAAAAATAAGCATAAGAAAAGCTGCTAAGCGTCATTAGTCATTCAGTTCAGTTCAGTTCAGTCTCTCAGTTGTGTCCAATTCTTTCCGACTCCATGAACTGCAGCATGCCAGGCCTCCCTGTCCATCACCAACTCCCGGAGTTCATTCAAACTCACGTCCATTGAGTCGGTGATGCCATCCAGCCATCTCATCCTCTGTCATCCCTTTTTCCTCCTGCCCCCAATCCCTTCCAGCATCAGGGTCTTTCCTAATGAGTCAACTCTTCACATGAGGTGGCCAAAGTACTGGAGTTTCAGCTTTAGAGTCAGGCCATCCAAAGAACACCCAGGACTGATCTCCTTTAGAATAGACAGGTTGGATCTCCTTGCAGTCCAAGGGACTCTCAAAAGTCTTCTCCACCACCACAGTTCAAAAGCATCAATTCTCTGGCACTCAGCTTTCTTCACAGTCCAACTTTCACATCCATACATGACCAAGGAAAAACCACAGCCTTGACTAGACGGACCTTAGTTGGCAAAGTAATGTCTCTGCTTTTGAATATGCTATCTAGGTTGGTCATAACTTTGCTTCCAAGGAGTAAGCGTCTTTTAATTTCATGGCTGCAATCACCATCTGCAGTGATTTAGGAGCCCCCAAAAATAAAGTATGACACTGTTTCTACTGTTTCCCCATCTATTTGGCATGGATTGATGGGACCCGATGCCATGATCTTAGTTTTCTGAATGTTGAGCTTTAAGCCAACTTTTTCACTCTCCTCTTTCACTTTCATCAAGAGGCTTTTTAGTTTCTCTTCACTTTCTGCCATAAGGGTGGTGTCATCTGCATATCTGAGGTGATTGATATTTCTCCTGGCAATCTTGATTCCAGCTTGTGCTTCATCCAGCCCAGTGTTTCTCATGATGTACTCTGCATAGAAGTTAAATAAGCAGGGTGACAATATACAGCCTTGACGTACTCCTTTTCCTTTTTGGAACCAGTCTGTTGCTCCGTGCCAGTTCTAACTGTTGCTTCCTGACCTGCATACAGATTTCTCAAGAGGCAGGTCAGGTGGTCTGGTATTCTCATCTCTTTCAGAATTTCCCACAGTTTTTTGTGATCCACACAGTCAAAGGCTTTGGCAGAGTTAATAAAGCAGAAATCGATGTTTTTCTGGAACTCTCTTGCTTTTTCCATGATCCAGAGGATGTGGCAAATGCAAATTAAAACCAGAATGCGATACCAACGCATAACTTGGGAAGGGCTTTTGAAAAATATTGACAATATCAAGTATGGACCAGGATGCAGAACACTTGGAACTCGCATTAATCTTGGCAGGACTACAAAATCAAATAACCACTTTGGAAAACAGCTTGCTGATTTCTCAAGAAGTTAGATATATACTTATCAACCAGCATTCCCATGCCCAGGTAAGAAATTAAAACATCCTCACATGAAAATCTGTGCACGAATGTTTATAGTGGCTTTATTCATAATTGCCAAAAACTGGAAAAAGACACAAATATCCTTCAACTGCTAAACAGATAAACAGACTATGACATATGTATACAGTATAATACTACTAAGAAGGGCAATGCCAAAGATTCTTCGAACTATCATATAACTCACAGGCTCACTTCACACACACACACACACACAAACACACACACACACACTGCTAGGCTTCAACAGTACATAAACCTAGAACCTCCAGATGTACAAGCTGGATTTAGAAAAGGCAGAGGAACCAGAGATCAAATTGCCAACATCTGTTAAATAACAGAAAAAGCAAGAGAATTCCAGGAAAAAAAATCTACTTCTGCTTCATTGACTACACTCAAGCCTTTGACTGTGTGGATCACAATAAACCCTGGAAAATTCTTAAAGAGATAGGACTAGCAGACCACCTTACTTGATTGCTGAGAAATCTGTATGCAGGTCAAAAAGCCACAGTTAGAACCAGACATGAAACAACGGACTGGTTCAAAATGCAAAAGGAGTACATCAAGGCTGTATATTGATGCCTTGCTTATTTAATTATATGCAGAGTATATCATGTGAAACAGTGGGCTGGATGAATCACAAGCTGGACTCAAGACTGCCACGAGAAATATCAATCACCTCAGATATGCATATGATACCACCATTATGGCACAAAGTGAAGAGGAACTAAAGAGCCTCTTGATGACGGCTGAAAGAGGAGTGGAAAAGAAGGCTTAAAACTCAACATTCTAAAAGCTAAGATCATGGCATCCAGTCCCATCACTTCATGGCAAATAGATGGGGAAGAAAATGGAAACAGTGACAGACTTTATTTTCTCGAGCTCTAACATCACTGCAGACGGTGACTGCAGCCATAAAATCAGAAGATGCTTGCTCCTTGGAAGAAAAGCTATGACAAGTCGAGACAGTGTATTAAGAAGTGGAGGCATCACTTTATCAACAAAGGCCCATATAGTCAAAGCTATGATTTCTCCAGTAGTCATGTAAGGATGTGAGAGTTGGACCATAAAGAAGGCTGACTGCCAAAGAATTAATGCTTTTCAACTGTGGTGTTTGAGAAGACTCTTGAGGGTCCCTTGGACTGCAGGAGATCAAACCAGTCAATCTTAAAGAAAATCAACCCTGAATATTCACTGAATGGTGTTGAAGCTGAAGCTCCAATTCTTTGGCCACTTGATACAAACAGCTGTCAGTGAATAAGACCCTGATGCTGGGAAAGATTAAGGGCATGAAGAGTAGGAGGCGACAGAAGCTGGAGGTAATGGAGGATAGGGAAGCTTGGGGAGCTGCAATCCACAGGGTCAGAAAAAGTTGGACATGACCGAGTGACTGAACAACAAATGTAACATCAATTTTGCCTCTTATCTAAAAGGGCTAAAATATATTTACTATATGGCCAAAGGACAAGTTTTCAAAAGTTTCCAAAGTTTTGCTTTAGGACACAAAGGAAATATCAATACATTCCAAAGAATTTATATCCTATAGACATTATTCTTTACTATTAATGTTTTAAGATTTGTTGTTGTTTAATTGCTAAGTCGTGTCTGACTCTTTGCACCCCATAGACTGTAGCCCGCCAAACTCCTCTGTCCATGTGATTTCCCAGGCAAGAATACTAAGTGGGTTGCCATTTCCTTCTCCAAGGGATATCCCCAGCCCAGGGATTGATCCCATTAGCTCCTGCATTGCAGGCGGTTTTTTTTTTTTTCTGCTGAGCCACCAAATTAGAAATTAATTAGAAAAGAAGTCTTGTATACCAAACCTGCATTTTTTTAAATTAAAAAAATTCTTGTAAAGAAAATAAATGTTTAGCACAGCCCAAGACAAGTGCGATTCATTAATGTTTAAGTTATCAGTATATCGCCAAGAGTTGGACACAACTGAGCGACTGAACAACCACATGTCTCAAAGGCATGCCTCAGAGCCTTCCAATTTTTAACAAGCTAATAGTATAGATTCAAGTGATCAAAGAAGGAAAAGGCTATTATTCCATCAAAGCACAAGAGTTTAAAGATCATGAATATAATCTCCAATTCTATCTATAATAAAACCACATACCCTCCAAATAACTTTGACACTAAATAATAGTAGTACTCTCTATAAAACCTTGACTTAGATGAAAAGTATTCAGGCCAAAATTCAGAAACATTTTGAGACAAGTCTTTTTAAGCTTTGGGGGTGGTGGGGAGGAATCATAAAATGTACAGAAACCACTCTCTTTGTAAAACTCACTGAATAACAACCATGCATGCAATGTCCATGCTTCATACTACACATACTAGTGCCGCGCTGTCACTTCAGTCACGTCTGACTTTTTGTGACCCCATGGACTATAACCCACCAGGCTCCCCTGTCAACAGGATTTCAGGCAAGAATACTGGCATGGGTTGCCATTTCCTCCTCCAAGGGATCTTCCGGACCCAAGGATCAAACCCGTGTCTCTCATGTCTCCTGAATTCGCAGGCAGGTTCTTTACCACTAGCACCACCTAAGGAGCTAATGTTTATTGACCAGTGTTGGGCATTGTTCTAAGCATTTTGAATAAACATATTTAATAAAGGCATAGATGCAAAAACATAAAACTGTAACACATCACTGCACGGAAGTAAACAATTCATAGTTAACTGATTATCCAAGTAGTCTGGCTGCTTTACTAAGTGAAGTGTTTCAGCAGTTTCTGTGTGTTCTAGTTAGGATTTTTTTTTTAAGTCTTTATTGACTTTGTTACAATATTGCTTGCAGTTTGTATTTTGGCTTTCTGGCCATGAAGCTCGTGAGATCTTAGTTCCCTAACCAAGAATGGAACCAACGACCCCTGCATTGGAAGGCAAAGTTTTAACCACTAGACCACCAAGGAAGTCCTAGTTAGGATTTTTGAGCTTTGAATGCAATTAACCTTAAGTTGATTAACTTTTATGTCGTTAGTATTTTACTAAAGATTCAAAAAGGCTGGTAAACCTTTCTCTGTTCTAAGAGGAAGACTTCCACCATCTTTCATTTTTCTTTTTCAACAAAGCATAATGGTAAACTTTTGTTCTAATATTTAAATTCTTCACATATTAACATGTAGGAAACCCTATAACAAATTCCATCTTACCCAGGTGGGTCTTCCATTGGTTTCCAAAAATTGGGATGTTCCTATCCGTTCCAAAGCAGCTCCAACGGACATGGACACTTGAAATGAACTAACCAAAAGCCTGGCAGCACTGACCAATCTCTGCTGACAAACAGCATTAGTGATGTCAACAAAGCTCCCTTGTGTTTCTGATATGCTACAACACAATCACAAGAGGCATCCTAGGAAAGGGAGTGGAGGAAGAGGAGAGATTTTTTCATTTACTTTTCATAAGTCACTTTTTTAAATAGCAGAAGTAAATGGACGAACATTGTATCACATCACACAAACCAGAATGTGCGCTAAGATAAATTTTTGAGTAATACTGTAATTCACCTATGGGATTTAAAATCTAATGATTCAAACTATATTTGGAAATATTATAAAAATATAATCATAAAGCCTGATTTTCAAAAGAGTTTATGAAATGAGTTGATCCTCACAGATGCTTGGGGCAAAGACATTTTCAAACCAAAAATTTTACTACATTCAAATTGACTAGAACATTGTTATATATGGCTAAAATCTGTAATATCCTAAGCAAACCTTACTTATAAATTCATCAGTTTAAACGTTTTTTATTAAACCTAAGTATTTAACTAGTACATATAGATACCTTTTTCTATAGATTTATTTTGCCATTTAAAAATAGTAGTTGTAGATTTCTTCTAATTTTTCTACATTAAAAAAAATATTTAACTCTTCAAACCATCTGAGTTTGCTGGCTTCCCTGGTAGCTCACTTGGTAAAGAATCTGCCTGCAAAGCAAGAGACCCCAGCTCAATTCATGGGTCGGGGTGATCCCCTGGAGAAGGGATAGGTTACCCACTCCAGCATTCTTGGGCTTCCCTGGTAGCTCAAACTATAAAGAATATGCCTACAATGCGAGAGACCTGGGTTCGATCCCTGGGTTAGGAAGATGCCCTGGAGGTGGGCATGGCAACCCATTCCAGTATTCTTGCCTGGAGAATCCCCATGGACAGAGGAGCCTGGTAGGCTTCAGTCCATGGGGTCACAAAGATTTGGACACAGTGGAGCGACTAAGCACAGCACAGTTTCTATACTATTCTACTTTATTAGGAAAAATAGTTACGATGGACAAAATTTATTTCAAAATCTACTAACCAGCTATAACACATAGTTTTAAAAGCAATGCACTACACACAGGATAAGAATTACATCTTCCTTCTTTTTATCTTCATTACCAGCATAATCGTTGAAACTCAACAAGTGCTTAATAAAGTATACTGAATGATGAAATAACAATCAATGGATTCTAAAGTAAACTAAACAGAATTAGCTTTTTAGGCAGCTACATAAAATTATAAGCAATGCAAGGAATTAAAAATCCTTGACCTTCACATTTTTATCATTACTGATGTTGCTACTGTCAGTATTGTAACAGCTAACATTATTAAATGCTTCCTGTGCATCAGACACTATGCTTAGCACTTGACTGAATTTCCTCATGTTTTCTTTACAACAGTCCTGAAACAGGAGCTATTATATTTCTACTTCTGTTATAAGGAAATCTAGGCATAGGAAGTTTAAGTAATTTAACTTATCCAAGA
Organism: Aepyceros melampus; assembly: GCA_006408695.1. Taxonomy (NCBI): domain Eukaryota; kingdom Metazoa; phylum Chordata; class Mammalia; order Artiodactyla; family Bovidae; genus Aepyceros; species Aepyceros melampus. The sequence goes on from SJXQ01004688.1 coordinate 25,646, forward strand.
TCACACAACAGACAAGTGGAAAAAATGTCCTGAATTCAAATTCAAATTTTTTAATACATCTATTATTATTAACTTTCATTATTATTCTAGAAATTTTAACATTATCTCAATTAACCCACATCTTAACTCAAATGTCTATCAACAAGTAAATGGATGAAAATAAAACTGTGGTATTCACACACACACACCACACACACATAATGGAATGTTATCCAACAATAAAAACTAATATACTGAAACACAAAACACAGGTAAGTATCAAAATCATTATGGTGAGTGAAAAAAACCCAGCAACAAAAAAGCACACATTGTATAGTTCAGAGGAAGACAAAACTTTCAGATGAAATTCTAGAAAGGACAAAACCTTAGTAACAGAAAGCAGAGCAATAGCTGCCTGGGCCAGGTTTGAGAGAAGACTGACTACATGAGACATGACTAACTACATGAGGGACATGAGAGAATTTCAGCAGCAACAGAAATGTCCTATATCTTGACTGTTGTGGCAGTGGTCACACAGCTGTATATATTCATCAAAATTCAAATTATCTACTTAAAATAGGCACACTTCATTTGCATGCAAATTCTACCTTGATAAAGTCAATCATTTTTTTTTAATTTGCTTCTTTTTGCTCACTTTCCTTTATCTTCCTGAATGAGGCAAAAATAAATAAATAAATAAGTCTCCAACCCAAAAGGACAGCCCAGCACAGGGTTTCAGAATCTAAGGAGGTTGAAAAACAGGTTCCTGCCAGTGGCCAGCTTACCAAGGAATGTCAGAGCTGAGAAGACTGAAAAGGGCATACACAGAGGGGATGGGAGAACAGTTTGATAACGGAGTCAAATCTGAATAGAAAGAGGAGAGTTCATGTGCAGCCTGGTGTGGGCGGTGTCTAAGCAGAGTGGCGTGGAGTGTGGCCGTCAGAGCCACACGAGCTCAAGCAGCATGAAGCGGGCGTCCACAGGCAGAGGCCCGGTGTCAGGGGTCAGGCCCAGGCAGGCCAAGGGCGTCAACTGACATCTGCAGCGTCAAGCCCACGCAGAGTGAAGTGGCATCCCATAGAAAGAGGAGACTGGTGTGGCGTGTCAGAAGCCATGAGGCTGACAAGGAGTCAGAGCCCAAGCAGGGTGAGGACGGTGTACACGGGAGAGCAGCCAGGCACGGAGATTCAGAATCTTATAGCGGTGAGGAGGTCAAGTGTACAAGAGAGGCGGTGAGAAGCTGATTATAGTCAGGAGAACTGGTTAAGAGTAAATATATTATGGTCATCAAAGTGAAAAGAAAACTGAAGAAGTACTACAGTTTGAAGAAATCTACAAAAACACGATAACTTTTAAAAGCAATGTGTGAGGGTAAACCAGATCTTTCTGTTATAAAGAATACTACATCAAGACAAATAGATGGGGAAACAGTGGAAACAGTAGCTGACTTTATTTTTCTGGGCTCCAAAATCACTGCAGATGGTGATTGCAGCCATGAAATTAAAAGACACTTACTCCCTAGAAGGAAAGTTATGACCAACCTAGTTAGCATATTAAAAAGCAGAGACATTACTTTGTTAACAAAGGTCCATCTAGTCAAGGCTATAGTTTTTCCAGTGGTCATGTATGGATGTGAGAGTTGGACTATAAAGAAAGCTGAGCACTAAAGAATTGATGCTTTTGAACTGTGGTCTTGGAGAAGACTCTTGAGAGTCCCTTGTAGAGACTACAAGGAGATCCAACCAGTACATCCAAAAGGAAATCAGTCCTGGGTGTTCATTGGTAGGACTGATGTTGAAGCTAAAATTCCAATACTTTGGCCACCTGATGCAAAGAGCTGACTCATTTGAAAAGATCCTGATGCTGGGAAAGATTGAAGGTGGGAGAAGGAGGGGACGACAGAGGATGAGATGGTTGTATGGCATCACCGACCAATGGACATGGGTTTGGGTGGACTCCAGGAGTTGGTGATGGACAGGGAGGCCTGGCGTGCTGCAGTTCTGGGGTCACAGAGAGACGACTGAGCAACTGAACTGAACCCCAAGACAGAGGGCAAAATCTGAAAAGGCTCTGAGGATTAAATGGTAGTAATGTGTCAATATTTCAAAAATTTCCTGATTTTGAAATGCAGAATAAAGCCACAATTAAACACCACTAGAGTCCCATCACATGACAAAAATTAAGAACTCTGATAATACCAAGTGCGGCTCAGATGTAGAACAATGCAAAAAAGCATTTACTACTTGAAAAGAGTGAAACAGATTGAAAAATTTGGGGAAATAGCTTCCTATTTCTGGAATATTTCTATGCCCCATGACAAAGAAATTTCACTCCTAGTTAGTTATTCCAAACAAATTTTCACACATGTATACCAGGAATACTTCATATCATTCGTCATAGCAAAAAAAAAAAAAAAAAAAACCCTGGAAAATAACCAAAATGGATATCAATAGTAAAATGGAGAAAGAAACTGTTCAGAATTGGAGACTAACAAATGAAAATTAATGAAGCAGAACTAAACATAAATATCAAAGAACCTTAAATAAAATGCTGAATGGAAGAAGCAATTCACAGAGAAATGCTTAAAGTATAATTTCATTTATATAAAGTTCTAAGAGACAAAACTGGTATGTTCATAGGGACACAGACAAAGTGTTAGTCACTCCGTCATGTCAGACTCTGTGACCCCATGAACTGTAGCCCACCAGGTTCCTCTGTCCATAATATTCTCCAGGCCAAGAATACTGGAGTGAGTTGCCATTCCCTTCCCTATGGGATCTTTCAGACTCAGAAAACGAATCTGGGTCTCCTGCATTGCAGGCAGATGCTTTACCATCTGAGCCAACAGAGACGGCCAAAAATTAACAGAAAAAGAAACGAGGGAAGTACTAGTTTCCCTTGGAAAGGGAAGATACTGCAGTGAAGAATGAACACTTCTTAATGTCTCATCCCTTAACCTGGGTGGTGAGTATAAAACTGTGTCATGTTATGCATTAAAGGGTACCCTTATGCTGTATACGCTCTTTTATGTATATTTCATGAACTTAGTTTTCCTGTTATGATGAAAAAAGTCTGGGGATCGAGAAGCTTGAGTTCCCTGACTTTTCTGTGGTTCTCTGCCACCACGTGGCAATCATTCAGCAGCTCCTCAACTCGTAATGCAATCACGAAGGTGCTACTGCCGTAAGTAGTCCATCCACCTGGCACTGCACCCATGCGTCCATTCCTCCCATACAGAGAAAGAGAGAGAGGAACAGAGAGAGACAGACACGGACAGACAAGAGAATTATGTGAGAGACACACTGCTGGCTTTATTCTCAACACTGGAGCTGAGAGGAAACAACAAAACAAAACATTTGTATGGCATACCTGATAGTTCATAAAACACACAGGCTCATGCAGGGAGACAGGGTATGAATCATCAGGATCAAATAGCTAGACAGGTATGAATCATCAGGATCAAATATTTTGTAATCCCAAAGAAAAATATCAAAGAGATACATACCATCATGTACTTTTCACTACACCACATTTTTCATTTCTCACTCCAAGGTCAAAACAGAGGCTGAATGTGAAAATATGATAAAAGCAAACAGGGAAAATAATGAACTAAGAGTGAAGAAAATGGCTGAGCAAAGCCACTCATGCTCATGTGGGTTAAAAATATGAGAATTAACTGGAAATGTGCATAAGGCAAGAATAGATTCTCAGTCTTCTACCTCTATTCCAAGAAGAAAAAAAAGCAGAAGTTTCTTCCATGCAGAAACAGTAACAGCCTGAGAAGGAAAACACTCTACTTAGTTAAGAACTGGGGGTCCACTAATATTCATGTGTCCCTGTAAAGTGAAGCCAGCCAGCTGACAAGACCAACCCATGCGTAGAGTCCTGAATCAACCTTTTTACCCTTTAATCTTAAATGTTAATAAACAACAAAGACTTATCTGAAGAAATATTCCAAAAGAAAGAGAAACTAAAACACAAAAAACAAAATGACCATTTATGAAGAGATAATAATGTAGGGAACTTGAGAAATCTCAACAAAACACACAGAAACAAGCTACTTAATGTATTTACTAACAAAATAAGACAAAATAAGAACTGAATGATATGAAAAAGGAAAGGCATACAATAAAGAGCTCTTGGAAACTGAAAATACAACTGCCAAGATAAATAATTCAACAGAAATGGGGGCTGGAATATGAAGATGAGGAAATACACCAGAAAACGTAATCAAACTCAAAGAAAAGGGAAATATGAAAGAAAAAAAGACTGAAAACTCATAAATTCTAGTTTGGATTACCAAGAATTCCAGAAAGATACACTCAGACACCCATAGAAAAGAGGATAAATAAAATAATCATAGAAATGACTTAAGGAAATTTCACACTACATGAATCTTCATAAAACTCAGTAATTACCAATACATTAAGTGGAATACGAACAAGTACAACAAAATTTAAATCCCAGGACATCACTGAAACTACAAACTGCCAGAAATAAAAGACTAAAAATCTCCCAGAGAGATTAAAAACAGACAAAACACAGGTAAAATGGATTAGAATGTAGTAGACTTTTCTCAGTGGCTAAACTGGATCCTAGAAAAGTAATGACTTCAAATTTCTAAGGAAAAACTCACTTCTATACCAGCCAAAGTATTCCATCCTTGCCAAACTATTACTATAAACTACGTATGAGAGTAGATAAGAGATTTCAATGACATATCAGCTAGGAAAAAAGTACCATCCATTTGCCCTCTCTTAGGAAGTAAATTAAGGATATATTAATTAATTCCTTAATTCCTTTGCTCTTGCTAAATACAAGAGCAAACTAAGAAAAAAGAAGATAAATTACCCAAGAAATAACCATCTCAATCCCAGAAGATGATGAAAGAAATCAGTGTATGATAATTCTAAAGACAGTAACCTGTTCAGATTAGAAAAGGCTGGCTCAAGTGGGGAGAAGGACAGAAATATTGCTTTTTTCATTAAGCTTCTGGATACTATGTGATTTTTTTTTTTAAACCATGTACACGTATCACACTGAAGTTTTTATAATTACTAAAAGGGAAAATTAAGAGGCTGTTATACAAAATACTGGACTAATTCAGCTTTTAACATATCAGCATTTTGAGAAATGTTAAAGATACCCTAAACAGATTCTGCAATTTTCTTCTCATAATTTTGTTTTCACTACATAAACAAAGGATAAAGTCAATTTGAAATCTTTAGAAGATTTTTTTATCAGGAGCTTCAGAGACATTGGAAAGAAAAGGTAGAAGAGGTGAGAAGTAGCTAAAATGTGTTAAATATGTATTTGAAGATAGTACTAGCTTTACCCTGTTTTGTGTCTGGGTATATCTCTTCGTTACAGCTTGGAGAAGGCAATGGCACCCCACTCCAGTACTCTTGCCTGGCAAATCCCATGGGCAGAGGAGCCTGGTAGGCTGTGGTCCATGGGGTCGCTAGGAGTCGAATACGACTGAGCAACTTCACTTTCACTTTTCACTTTGATGCATTGGAGAAGGAAATGGCAACCCACTCCAGTGGTCTTGCCTGGAGGATCCCAGGGACGAGGGAGCCTGGTGGGCTGCTGTCTATGGGGTCGCACAGAGTCAGACACGACTGAAGCGACTCAGCAGTAGCAGCAGCAGTTACAGTTAAACTAAGGCGTCTGGGTATTTGAATCACTGAATCTCTTTCTGCCTCGAGAGAAATCTTAGGATCTCAGATCCGAAAAGGATTCTCCAGTTTCTTGCTCCTGGCCTTACACAGACAGGTGTCTTTTAAGAAGGTGGTCAACTATCAGGGCTTCCCTAGTGGTCCAGTGGTTAAGAATTCTCCTGCCAAAGCAGGGGACATGGTTTCGATCCCTGGTGCAGGAAGATCTCACGTGCCACAGAGCAACTAAGCCTGTGCACCACAACTACTGAGCCAGGGCTCTGTGCGCCCAGAGCCTGTGCTCCACAGCAAGAGAAGCCACCACAACGAGAAGCCCGGGCACCGCAATGGAGAGGAGCGCCTCCCTCGCCACAGCTACAGAAAGACCATGCATAGCAACAAAAAGCCAAAAATATGCGAATAAATCTTTTTAAAAGGGGGACTATTCAAACTACTCAAATATCTACAAGAATAGAGAAGAGTAGTCCAGCATAACTCAGCATGCTGCTGCTGCTAAGTCACTTCAGTCGTGTCTGACTCTGTACGACCCCATAGACGGCAGCCCACCAGGCTCCCCCATCCCTGGGATTCTCCAGGCAAGACCACTGGAGTGGGTTGCCATTTCCTTCTCCAATGCATCAAAGTGAAAAGTGAAAGTGAAGTCGCTCAGTCGTGTCCGACCCTCAGCAACCCCATGGACTGCAGCCTTCCAGGCTCCTCCGTCCACGGGATTTTCCAGGCAAGAGTACTGTAGTGGGGTGCCATTGCCTGAGTAATATAAAACTATTTACATGACTAGGAGGATATTCACAGTAGTTGTATTTACTAACAGAGGAGCCACATTTCATTTCAAATAGCCTTTACTGAGCATTTATCTCAACGGCCTCCAAATGGTTTGGATGGCCACCAGAAATTCTAAGACATGGTCCCTGCTCCATAACAAGCTAGAACATACGATCCTGAGGAAAGTAACTCAAAAAGTAAGTTGTGCAGAGAATCCAGACTGTTCTTCCTCAACAATAATTTTAAGTTAAACTTGCCCAGTCTACAAAATACAAATACAGATTTAAAACTAAAGATATTCCTGACTTAAGTTAGTATTTCATTCCTTAGTTTTTTGATTTACATTGAAAATGTGTGTGTTAACTGTTTAAACCAAGAAAATACTACTGAATCAGAAGTCAGCATCTACTATCAGCTCACCATGTGGACGAGCACATCACTGCTCTGAGTCCACGTTTTCTCCAAAAAAAAGAGAAGACTGGGGAAGTTTAAACTCGAAGGTTTCAAACCAAAGTGGGATTATGTGACTATGATTATATAAAATGCTGTTTCTTATTTTTCACTTAGCTGAAATTGTAGTAGCAGCCACTGATGACTGAACACCTACTATGTTTCAGGTATTAAATCACTCAATTTGTAACCATGAACTCTAGCTCTCTTAACAACCTTACACATAGGTACTATGGAAATGAGACAGAAGCAGAGAGCTCACCAAATATTATATAGCTCATAAATGTTGGTGAGTTTACGGAGACCATCATGCAAAACCCCAAGTGTTTTTCCTCTCAGAAGAGTTTCTGTTAGGTCCTATTTACGACCATTATTTCTCCACAAATCTAAACAGTCATTAGAAACTCAACTTTACTTTAAAAAAAAAAAGTAAAGTCAATCCATTTGCAATTCAAAATATCAGAGTTGAAAATGTTCCCTATGTACTAACCTGATGCAGCAGCCGTTTCAGCTTGAGTAACTGAGTTTTTACAGCAGTGCAATCCTGAACCATATGCCGAAGGGTCATCTCATCCAGTATCACCGTATTTTCTGGTACATCTACAAACATCTTCTGAGCCTGGAAAAAGGGGGTCCCTCCATAGCTTTCAAAATGACCCAAAGGAGATTCTCTATAGGGAGAGCCTCTGGAAGGGCAGGGGAAGAAGTTGGAGGGAAAAGATATACAATATAATTTCAGAAAGAAATAAAGATTATGAAATTATTACAGTGATTATTACAAATCATTTATTATCACAAAGCCTTTTGACCTTTACTCATCTTAGACAGTGAATTTGTTTTCACTGAAAATTTCTGTCATTAACACAGTTATCATCTGCATTCCCTCCTTCTGGGTATTTTACACAATGGTTACGTAAAGCTTATGCCTTAGGAACTAGAGTAGAAACAAAAACCTCTGGGGAAAGGCCTTGCCTGGAAAAAATTATATTTATTTTACTTTTCTGCACTGATCTTTTAGCTTTTAATTTTAGTTACTCTCTTAAACTTCATATCTTTTTTTAGCTGTTACCCTCATTAATTCCCAGTTTAGATATATCCCTGGACTCCTATTTCTGGGAAGTTCGAGCAGATAATTAAGAAAAATATAGTGTTATTCTTCTTTTGTTTTCACATTGCTGATAAACCATCTTTTCCAGTAAAAATTAAACAAGATTTTACCAAAGTCTTAAACACACCACATATTCCTAATCTTAAACTACCTTAAAAAATATCTACTCTTTTTTATTTTCTTTTTAATTTTAAAGTTTCCTTTGTTCCATACAATAACACACATGTTGAATAAGAGGAAATTAAAAAAACTAGGGGTAATGTGTTTCATGGGCATGAAAAACACAATGTTTTAACAGCAGTCATAGCTATAGCAATCTAAAAATTACTACATTCACATTACACATAATCCCAATTAGTTTTTAATATAAGAACTTGTGATATATGTTAAATTTCAATATTTAAAATAATACACTAAAAAAGTATTCTCTCCAATATAACATCTACATTAACATATCAGGATTAAACTTAAATTCATGGATGCATTAAATTTCAAAAGTAGAAATACATTTTCTAATAAATTTTCTAAATTTTAACAAATATTCCCCAAATCTCTAAATTCTCAAGTATTCAATATGAGCTTGGTTTTCATAAGGTAATTATTCTTCTCTGAAGCTACTTCTCATACTTGATTTCAGGCCTGATTTTTCTTTCAACCCAAGAAAGAGATTCTTAAGAACATTTAAATTGCTAATCCACAGGTAAGACCCTAATTTGTTCACACTTAACTATTTTATCTTTGTTGATTCAAAATATAGTTGAATTATTAAATTTTAAATAGTGATAATTATTACTATGACTTTACCATATGTCACTGAATAGACAAGATACATACAGAGTAATGAAAATTTTTTCAAGTAGTAAGAGAAAAAGAATCACCTGGCAAATGAATAGTAGAGACAAGAGTTATGTTTTTGGAGAAAAAGCTGACATAATTTGGGAAATTTTTTTGAATAGGAAAGAACTTGGGATGAACTATAAAGTACGAGGTTTGAGTTAGGCAGAAATGAAAGGTGAAAGTTTTCTAGAAAAAGAAAATAAAAAGAAATGGCACGAAAGTGCGTGCTTTTCAGGGACAAGGAGACTCTCACATATGGCTTGAGGACCACAAACGGCCTGAATCCAATTCATTCTTCTACTTCATCCCTCAATATACTTCCTCCCTCAGACCAACTTTTTAATCCACAGCCAATTACCAGAGACTGCCAAAGCATGAATCAGGAATGGAATAATGGCTTATATTAGATTTAGGCATAAATATGAGCCATATGTAAGGAAGTGATGAATTAAAAACATTTCGAAGGAAGGGCCAAAAGGTCTTGATCACTAACTGATTATGGGGACAAAGAACTGGCACCTAGAGAAGCCAAAATAGTGTAAAAGACACAGCTCCAGCCTAGAACTTAAGTTTTTACGTTGGCTGATAGTAACTAGCTACTGAAAATACTCAATCTTTGGGCCACAGATTCTCTCAGTGCTGCCCAGCGCCTACCAAATAAAGTTCATATGCCTTAAGCTGCATTTCTAATACTTCCACCATGAGACCCAAAACTAAACGTATTTCGTCCAAGTCTTAATGACCTTCAACTAGATAAAACTGTTTTATGATCCATAACTTATTTTATAGCATAAATGAGAGAAACCTGCATACATGTCACCTTTGATTATAAGTCCTTTAAAAACAATGATTTATTCATTTTTACATTATCCAATTAATGCAGATTATCTGAGTTCAAATCTCAGCTCTGTCACTCACTAGCTATATAACACAAAAGGCAAGTTACTTTATCTATGCTTCATTTTCCTGACTTATAAAATGAGAAGAAGAGTATTTCACTAGGTTGGTAAAAGGATTAAATGAGGCAATAATATATGCTAAAGTGCTTGGAATGGTGCTTGATATATGATAATTGTTAGGCAAAAACCAATTACTGATGTATTACTATTATTATTACTAACAGTAATTTCTAACTTCTTCATATTGAAATTTTTTTCTAACACAAATGTCAAAAGAACACTATAATGGCATATACCCTTCTCCTCGATTACCCAATTGATAAATGTTATTAATATTTAACCCTATTAATATAGTGTAAACTGTTACTAAACCATATGACAGTAAGGTGGAAATAACATAAGATCTCAATGAGGGCCATTTGAAGGTTGCTGGGGAATAAAATAATATAATTGACAAGGTACAAAGACAGAAGAAGACAAAACTGAGACAGAAACCAAATATATGAGAGGCTATTTTCAGAAAATGAAAAGAGACTTTAAAACAGAAGGGAAAACAAGATAATGAAGATTCTGAGATTTCACCTGCTGAGAAGATGGTGCAGTTCACAAAGGAAAATCTGAATCTTTGAAAAAGAACGAGAGGCAAAAACATGGGACAAAGAGGACTGGCCAAAACACCATATGTTAGCTGGACAGGCGTAAATCCATACTTTTGTACAAATCGTAACGATCATTGACTTCTAGAAGAGAAATTAGGGCATGAAAGCAGCAGAAGACTTCAAGCTGCTTTGGAGAAAACACTGGAAGGTGAGCAGTGTGTTTGCAAAGGCAGAACCTATGTGGTCAATCACAGGCCAAACAGGCTGGTGGATATGAAGAATTGAACCAATACAGGTATTGATGAAGGTAAAAATTACCTCAGTGGTTAAGAAGTGTAAGAATGAAATCCTCACTATCATCAGAATCATTTAACATTGTTCTATAAGTACAGCCAATAAAATCAACAACAAAAAAAAGGATCAGAATAACTACAAAAAGGAATCTGTAAGAAATAAGCTTTTTCAAAACCAATTTAATTTAAACCATATACAGGAGCAGCACCTGATATTCAATCCACACATCAAATAATCACTTGGCTGCATAATAACTTACCACAATTTCAAAGTAATCTCCCCAAATTATATGGCTCTATCCATACATTTACATTCTTCTCCACTTCTATCAGAGCTTCTTTATGACTAAGATATGTGATTTTTGTGTGAAACTGAAGATTTGTGTTTCATAGGTTAGAATGGTGAGTGGAGATACTCTGTGTGTGTGAGAGAGAGAGAGAGAGAGATTTGGGAATTTTTCTTTCTCATTCATCTCCTAATCTCAATCACAGTTTGACTTCACAAAACCTTTAGCTTTTTTCTCACTATTAATAAAAATGGTATATTAAAAGTTAAACACATATATTTTTAACTCATGGTTATCTATTCTTTAATGCTAGATTCAACATAATCTCAATTAAAATCCAAACAAGATATTCTGTGGATATTAACAGTGATTCTCAAGTTTATATGAACAGGCAAAAGACCCAGAATAACACAATACTGAAGAAGAAGCAAGTCAGAACACTGATACTATCTTGCAGACTTTCTGTATCAACTGACAGTAATCAAGACTGTGATAGAAACAAAAAGATTAATGGAACAGAATAGAAGGTCCAAAAATTCACCCATACAGTCAACTGATCCCTGGTAAGCAACAGAGTTCCAGAAAAACATCTACTTCTGTTTTATTGACTACACCAAAGCCTTTGACTGTGTGGATCACAATAAACTGTGGAACGTTCTTCAAGAGATGGAAATACCAGACCACCTGACCTGCCTCCTGAGAAATCTGTTATGTTGGTCAAGAAGCAAGTTAGAACTGGACATGGAACAATGGACTGGTTCCAAATTGGGAAAAGAGTATGTCAAGGCTGTATATTGTCACCTTGCTTATTTAACTTCTATACAGAGTACATCATGAGAAACGCTGGGCTGGACGAAGCACAAGCTGGAATCAAGACTGCCAGGAGACATATCAATAACCTCAGATATGCAGATGAGACCACCCTTATGGCAGAAAGCACAGAACTAAAGAGCCTCTTGATGAAGTGAAAGAGGAGAGTGAAAAAGTTGGCTTAAAGTTCAACATTCAAAAAACTAAGATCATGGCATCCGGTTCCATCACTTCATGGCAAACAGATAGGAAAACAATGGAAACAGCAAGAGACTTTATTCTGGGGGGCTCCAAAATCACTGCAGATGGTGACTGCAGCCATGAAATCAAAAGATGCTTGCTCCTTGGAAGAAAAGCTATGACCAACCTAAACAGCATATTAAAAAGCAGAGACATTACGTTGCTAACAAAGGTTCATCTAGTTAAAGTTATGGTTTTTCCAGTAGTCATGTATGGATGTGAGTTGGACTATAAAGTTGAGCACTGAAGAATTGATACTTTGAATTGTGGTGTTGGAGAATACTCTTGAGAGTCCCTTGGGCTGCAAGGAGATCAAACCAGTTAATCCTAAAGGAAATCAGTCCTGAATATTCATTGGAAGGACTGATGCTGAAGCTGAAACTCCCAGTACTTTGGCCACCTGATGAGAAGAACTGACTCACTAGAAAAGACCCTGATGCTGGGAAAGACTGAAGGCAGGAGAAGAAGGGGATGACAGAGGATGAGATGGTTGGATGGCATCACCGACATGAGGCACATGTGTTTGAGCAGGCTCCAGGAGTTGGTGATGGACAAGGAAGCCTGGCGTGCTACAGTCCATAGGGTCGGACAAAGAGTCGGACATGCCTGAGCAACTGAACTAAACTGAACTGATCCTTGGTAAAGGAGCAATGGCAATTCAAAGGAGAAAAGACCATCTTTTCAACAAATAGTACTGAAACAATTAAGACATTTATACACCAAAAAAACCCAAAAAAAACCACCTTGCACATCTTTCAAAAAAATTAACTGAACAGTGACTAGTCAAAGATCTAAATATAAAATGCAAAACTACAAAGTAACAATGAAAATTTGGGTGCCTTTGGCAATATGTTTTTGGATATGACAGAAAAAGTACAACCCATGAAAGAAAAGACTGACAAGCTGTCCTGCATAAAATTAAAAATATATGCTCTGTGAAAAATATCATTATGAAAATGAAAATGCAAAACAAAGACTGGAGAAAATATTTGTAATAAATGTATCTGACAAAGGATTGGTATCTAAACTATATAAAGAACTCCTAAAGTTCAACAAGAAAACAGATAACCCAATTTTAAGAATGAGCAAAAGATCTGAACAGACACCTCACTAAGACAAAACACAGATATAGCCAATAAATATAAGAAAAAATGCCCAAAATCATACCATTAGAGAACTGCACATTAAAACAACAGTGAAATGCCACGTAACACCTATCAGAATGACCAAAATCCACGACAGCAAATGCTGACAAGGGTATGCATCAACAGAAGCTCCTATCATCGCTGGGAGAGAAGGAAATGTACAGCCATGGCAATTTCTCACCAAACTAAACACATTTGAATGTGTGTGTTCATGCTAAGTCGCTGCAGTTGAGTCTGACTCTGTGGGACCCCATGGACTGCAGCCTGCCAGGCTCCTCTATCCGTGGGATTCTCCAGGCCAGAATACTGGAGTGGACTGCCATGCCCTCCCCCTCCAGGGTGTCTTCTGGACCCAGGGATGGAACCCTGGTCTCTTCTATCTCCTGCATTGGCAGGCAGGTTCTTTACCACGAGCACCATATAGGAAGCCCAATTAAATATATTCGTACAATATAATGCCACAATCATGCTTCTTAATATTTACCCAAATTAGTTGAATAATTACCCACATAAATGTTTAGAGCAGCTTTATTCATAATTACCAAATTCAGAAGCAATCAAGACATCCTTCAGTAGGTAAACGGATGAACAAACTGCAGTTCATCCATACGCGCATGTGTGAGTGTGCTAAGTCACTTCAGTTGTGTCCAAATCTGCAACCGTATGGACTGCAGCCTGCCAGGCTCCTCTGTCTATGGGATTCTCCAGGCAAGAATACTGGAGTGGATTGTCTTGCCCTGCTCCAGGGGATTTTCGCGACCCAGGGATCAAACCCACATCTCTTATGTCTACCTTCTCTGGTAGGTGGGTTCTTCAGTTCATCCATACAATGGGCTCTTTCTTAGTGATAAAGAGAAATGACTGTTCTTAAGAGAGATAAAGCCACAGAAAGACATGAGGGAACCTCCAATACATACTGCTAAAAGAAGCTGCTCTGAAAAGGCTACAATCTGTTTCCAACTGTATGGCATTCTGTTTAAAAGGCAAAGCTATGGAGACAGTAAAAAGATCACTGTTTCACTGTTTGTCAAGTACGTTTCCAGGGGGCAGGGGTTGAGAGGGAAGAAAAGGATGAATAGATGGAGGATGTGGGGTTTCAAGGACAGTGAGATTATTCCGTATGATACAGTAACGGTAGATAAATACTATTATGCATGGTCAGTCCACAGAATGTACACACAACGTACTGGTTCAAAGCACTGTAAGTGAATCCTAATGTAAACTATAAATTTTAGTTAATAATAATGTGTCAATATTAACTCATTAACTGAAACAAATATTCTCCATTAATACAAGATGTTAATAATAGAAAAACTATATATAAGAGTTAAGGGAATACATGAGAATTCTGTACCTTCTGCCTAAAATTTCTGTAAAGCTACAACTGCTCCAAAAAATAAAGGCCATTAATTTTTTTGAACAGTCATGACCAAAGGAAAAGTAGGAAGTACTTACAGAATGGCAGAATCAAAGATCTCCAAACATCCATTCCTACATAAAAACTCTAAGAGTGTGTGTGTGTTAGTCGCTCAGTCGTGTACAACTCTTTTCAAGTCCATGGACTATAGCCCTCCAGGCTCCTCTGTCCATGGAATTCTCCAGGCAGGAATACTGGAGTGGGTCGACATGCCCTTCTCCAGGGGATCTTCCCAACCCAGGGATCAAACACAGGTCTCCCACACTGCAGGCATATTCTTTACCGTTTGAGCTATCCAGAACACTGGCAAATTTGGCAAAATCAACTTTTTCAGAACTCTAGAAACAAACAAATCAACTCTGGAATTAACAACTAAAAAGCACTTACTAAAGAAAACCAACTGACCTTCATGAGACCAAACTCTGTGACATTTAATTTATTCTATTTTCTTGTCTATTTTCCTAGCTCTGTGGCAGCTTGAAAAACAACAGCTTTACAAGTGCAGTAGCTGTGACATTCAGCAATCTCTTAAGGGTAAAATGGGAGGTAAACTGGGACTGGAACTCTCCAAGCAGCACCATTTCCAGAGTAGTGTTACTATTTGACCTAAATGGCACCCCCCTAGAAAAGGTCCATTCTCAGCAGTTGTTTTATTTGACCTGATTCAGAGCTCCCTCAGTGGGAATAGCCTTAACTCTAATATGTTTTAAAAGAGAAGAAAATTAGCGACAATGGTTTAAAAATCTCAGCTGCCTGAGATGGAATACCAGTTGGGACAAAGAAGAAAGTGAAAAAATTTAAAGGAAAATCTGAGGAATCACATGTCCACAGGAAGCTTTGCAAAGCCCTAACATATTCCTGGGCACAGAGAAGGCCATACACATGTGGAAGTCAAGGAAATATCTAACAAAATCTTAATCCCTCACCTTTGGCTCATGTTGAGCCTCTGAGCAAACAGGAAGTGAAGGCTAAGGCAGTACTGCAAACTGCTTATCATGTTGTTGAAGGCATCCCTGAATACACACACACACACACAGCCCCTTGGAAAAGGCTGGAAACTTATTGGTGCAAGGCATTTAAGGAAACTGCTTTCTAATCATTAGTTCCCAAATGGGATAAACTAAAAGAGAGACACATCATATTTAAACCAACAAAAGCCAAATAAAAAGTAAGAAGCCTGAACACAAGAAAAAAAGTTCTTCTATTGTGTTAGAAGACATGCTCAACAAGATTAACAGCTGATTTTTCAACAGAAAGCATAGGACTTATAAAAGAAAGGCCATTAACCAAGAATGCTATATGCAGCAAAACTATCCTTTAAAATTAAAGACAAACTAAAACATCCCCAGATAACAACCTAAGTGAATTTGTTGCCATCAAACCTTCTCTACAAGATATCCTTAAGGTGGAGACTTTAATGTTTCCTCCTCATTAACAGATAAAACAACTAAGAAGGTCACCAAAGAAACAGAAGACATGAACAACACTACAAACTAAGAAAACCTAACAGATATCCAGAGACCATCTAAGAGGGTAAATCAGCGATCAAAACACTCACTGCAAAAAAAGTCCCAGGCCCAAATAACCTCAACAGCTAATTCTATAAAACATTAAATGAAGAGTTATCAAAACTCCTTCACAAACTCTTCCAAAAATAGAAATGAGAGAAACACTTCCCAATTCAATCTGTGTGATAATATCAAAAACAAAAAAATCTCAAGAAAACTACAAATATTTGTTATGAATGTATATAGAAAATCCTCAACAAATACTTAGCAAGCTGATCTAGCAACATCTAAAAGGATATCATGACCAAGTGGGATTTATTTGAGAAATGTTAAGTTAGTGGGTAAATCAGCGATCAAAACACTCACTGCAAAAAAAGTCCCAGGCCCAAATAACCTCAACAGCTAATTCTATAAAACATTAAATGAAGAGTTATCAAAACTCCTTCACAAACTCTTCCAAAAATAGAAATGAGAGAAACACTTCCCAATTCAATCTGTGTGATAATATCAAAAACAAAAAAATCTCAAGAAAACTACAAATATTTGTTATGAATGTATATAGAAAATCCTCAACAAATACTTAGCAAGCTGAATCTAGCAACATCTAAAAGGATATCATGACCAAGTGGGATTTATTTGAGAAATGTTAAGTTAGTACATCTGAAAAATCAATCAAAGGCATACATCACATTAACAGCATGAAAGAAAAAATAATTATATCAATAGACGCAGCAGTAGCATTTGACAAAATCAAATACCCTTTCATGATTAAAAAAACATCAACAAAATATGAACAGATGGGAACTTCCTCAATCTGATAAGGACCATCTATGAAAACCCACATTGAACATCATATTTAACAGTAAAAGATTAAACGCTTTGATCCTAGGATCAGAAACAAGACACAGATGACTGCTCTTATCACTCAACTTGTACAAGAGGTTCCAGCCACAGCAATCACGTGAGGCCTGGGGAGGGAGTATCCAGACTGGAAAGAAAAAGGTAAAACTATCCGTATTCTCAGATGACAGATTTTACCTATTAATTTAAGAGGAACTAAGGAGCCAGAAGTGTAAATGAATCGCGAACAGGAACACTGGAGGCTACATTTAGAGTTGTAGCAAAACTTACAGTGCAGAGGGAAGTGAGCCTGGGGCCAAGACTTTCGTGAGCTAGGGAATGGGACCATTAAGGAGAAGCTGATAGAGACAAATGCCCTAAGTGTCCAAGGAAAGAGGTTTAGAACACTTCATTCAGAAGTGAAGAAGAGGAATGGAGACAAAATCTCACCCCTAAAGAGAACAGTTCTAGGGTGATTAGAAATAAGAATCCTTCATCTAAGAATGCTACTGAGGAATTAGTACACTTAGGAAAAAGTTACAATCAGGAAAATGTAGGGGAAGAGGTCAAGGATGTGGGTTTATTAAGATGTAAGAGAATTTCACTTGGCTAGTAAAGCTGTAGGGAAAAGGGGAAGTCTGGAGAGAAAAAAAGGAATAACAGGTTAGGTCAGGTGAAAAGAGAGAGCAGAACTGACAAAAATAAAGAGAAAGTAGATGAGTGGTTCTGAACCACCAGTCCCCTGAGTTACAGATATGACATAATCCTATAATTATTATGACAATGATGAGAATTAAAGGACAGACAAGAAAGAGAACCAGCAATATTTAAGAAGTCAAAGAATGGGAAGAGGAACTTTTACACATGTTATATATTAAAAGGCCCTGAGGTTAGCACATTCAAATCTTTTAAAATCAAGGTATAGAAAGAAAATAATAGTTCTAAGGTTTGCTGGAGTAAGGCTTATCATGGATGAGGTTTTTCTACCACCCACCCCATAACTGGCTCTAAGAAATCTTAGAGTTCTAAACCTCACACAGCTACCCAAAAGCCTGAGGGGATCAATCAATCAGCTGGTTAACTTATAACTAGTTGCAAGAAACCAGTGTGTGTCAATTCATTTGTTGGGAAGTTCTGCCCTGAGTCAAATCAGCAACCATCAACAGTATTATGAATTTTCTCTCTCCTCATTCAGACTCACGAGTGTGGATGACCCACAAATCACTAGGACCTCAAAGTACACTGCGTACAAGGGATCTGTTGCCATGTTTTGGGAAATGGCTACATATTTTTCTTTACCAGTTTTTGCAACATCACAGAACTATCATTATATATTAAAGGCACTGGAGTCTACTATTAAAAAAAAAAAATCATTTAACTTGTCCTTCCTATAGTCATCTGATCAAAGGTTCTCTTTTCTACACCTATTGACATCCAGGAATCCAGTTTTTGATAATGTTTAACTTTTCTGACAGATAAATAATTAGTTACAGCTTGATCATTCCCAAGGACAGAGCCTGCTATCTCCAGGTAATTGGAATGAATTCATTCTTATTAACAGTCTCACAAAGTTGAAACTTGTCACTCTTTATCTTAAAATGCATGGATAGTTTTCTCTATCTATAGTTAGAGATCACATTTATTCACTCCTCCAAATGACCTAGCAATTCAGCTATGAACCTAAGAGTAGCTCTCTGAAAATGCCACAGTGTTTCATACATGGCTTTGTACACACTATTTTTTCCGTCTGAATACTCATCCTTATATAGATTAATGTTTAACTTTTCTGACAGATAAATAATTAGTTACAGCTTGATCATTCCCAAGGACAGAGCCTGCTATCTCCAGGTAATTGGAATGAATTCATTCTTATTAACAGTTTCACAAAGTTGAAACTTGTCACTCTTTATCTTAAAATGCATGGATAGTTTTCTCTATCTATAGTTAGAGATCACATTTATTCACTCCTCCAAATGACCTAGCAATTCAGCTATGAACCTAAGAGTAGCTCTCTGAAAATGCCACAGTGTTTCATACATGGCTTTGTACACACTATTTTTTCCATCTGAATACTCATCCTTATATAGAAACTGCATGCCTGCATGTAAATTGCTTCAGTTTTGTCTGACTCTTTGCAATCCTATGGACTGCAGCCCGCCAGGCTCCTATGTCCACGGGATTCTCCAGGCAAGAATACTGGAGTGGGTTGCCATGCCCTCCTCCAGGGGATCTTCCCAACCCAGGGATTAAAGCTATGGTCTCTGATGTCTCCTGCATTGGCAGGCAGCTTCTTTACCACTAGCACCAACTGCTGCTGCTGCTAAGTTGTTTCAGTCGTGTCCGATTCAGTGCGGCCCCATAGACAGCAGCCCACCAGGCTCCCCCGTCCCTGGGATTCTCCAGGCAAGAGCACTGGAGTGGGTTGCCATTTCCTTCTCCAATGCATGAAAGTGAAAAGTGAAAGGGAAGTCGCTCAGTCGTGTCCGACTCTTAGCAACTTCATGGACTGCAGCCCACCAGGCTCCTCCATCCATGGGATATTTCAGGCAAGAGTACTGGAGTGGGGTGCCATCGCCTTCTCTGAGCACCACCTGGGAAGCCCCCATATAGAAACTCATCCTCTGCAATTGCTACAGTCAAGTTATCAGTTCAACAGTAACTTTCTTGATACACCACTATCCTAAGCAAAAAATTGCATGCTCCTGGAGTCCTGTATACACCACTTCAAGGCACTTATCACCATTACACTGTACTACCACATTATAACTATCTACATACTTCTCTCTCCCATACTCTAAACACCCTGGCAGCAGGAAATATTTACTACTCATCTTTTTATGGGATGAAAAAGGCACGAAAATCTTCTACCAACCTGATAACTGCAATGATTCCAACTAAGCTCACACACTGCATAATTTGTTTTATCCTTCTCAAAACAATACTCCAAGAAGCCATTACCAATCTACAGCTTTCATCTCTCACACCATCTCCAAATTCATTCCAGCTTAAGAGTTTAGAACTCAACATACAGGTTCTCAATAAATACCTGTTAAATGGCTGAAGAAATCTTATCTTATAAGCAAGGTTCACATTTTAGGTAGGCTTCTAATTTTTCATAAGTTAGCCTTAAATTTACCTTCTTACAAACCAACCATCAAAGATGAAGGAATCACCATCATCATTATTAGCAATGAAGACTATGTTTACATCAGATTCTTGTCTGACAGGACCAACTCTCTGATGTCCATTACTTATCAAAAGCCCAGATGTAAGAACAGAACAGCCAAAATAATGTCTGGGAGGATATGTACTACATATATTCTTCCAGATACTCTATAAATTTCATCCTGGCATCAGACTTTACCCACAGAAGGAACTTTAGTTGGAGTTCATTGCAGAACTCCAATGATTCACTTGTAGAACTACTTTTTCTCAGACCAGAGTTCTTTGAAGAATGAACTGAAGAACACAAATAAAAAAGCATTTTTTATTTATGGAATTTATCATTAATTTAAGTAATTAAAGATTTAAGGAATTTATCACTAATTCTACTTTGGGATTCTGTCTGAGACCTCTCCACTACATCACAAGGTATTCTCCTTATAAAAACTCATGCAAAGCAATCCCTTATAGGTTTCTGTCTCATAAAAGCAAATCAACTGAGAAACATATCCTTTATCCATGTACATTATAAATCTTGTAATGGATCAAGTTTTGTTCTTTGCTTTTTGTTCTTTTCTTTTGCTACAAGGAATCTTAGAGACAAATTTCTTTCTTTCCTCAAGAACTCTACAGCACCTCATGTTTCCCCCTTTGCACTATTTCTTTATCCCAATTTTACTATTTGTACTAATAATGTGTTCCAAAAGGACTTTAAATCCCTAGGGGAATGAGATGAGAGAATAAAAAGGAAAAAAATTAATAACTGCCATTGGGTGCCTACAGTAAGTCAAACACTGCTCCAGGCACATTTATCCCTGATCCTTGAGCCTGAGAGAAAGGTATTATTAAGTATGCTTTACAGATGGTAAACTGAAGTAGAGAGTGGTTAAAAAATTATCTAAGCTAACAAAGCTACACTGTACCAGACCAGAGAGTGATCTCAGCTTTGAATGACTACATAGCCACATTATACATAAGGTCTGACCAAATTATAGACTACGTTACACTTCAAAAGAAAAGGAATTCCAGCATCATACTTGAGGAATTTTTAAATTTCAATTTATTATATGAACAAAAGAAGACAAATCACTCGGCACTAATTTCACACATTAATATCTGAAACATAATAAACTTTAACAAAGTGAATACCTTATCATTTCCAAATGAGAACTAGACAATAATATTGAACTTTAAAGTTTAAACAGCAGACACAGATACTTATGACAAAGCTAAGAAAAAAAGATTTAGGCCAAAACAAAAGAATTAGACATATTATTCCAATTAATACCACACATAACTTGAAATGTTTTTTGGTGCCTCTAAATATAAAGGCAAAAAACAGTTTTGAGAGGTTAGGGGGGAACTATGATTCAAAACTAGTTAAGAGAGAAAACATATTTTAAATTAGACTCACCTGCTCAAGTCACTTTTTCCATGGTGATGATAGTGGTCAGGATGGCTAAGGTGGTAATGTCCTGTCCACTCCACCTCTGGGGTGGCCTTTTCCAAAATCCTTCTTGAGACTGTCGAACATTTCTGTCTGATCGGTCAAAGCGGTTCATATTGTCACACTCCACTAGACAAATCCAAAAGCAAAACACTGGAAACATGTACATACACTCTATAAAAATTAACTACTTATAGCTTGATAATTAAAGGCTGCTGAAAATATAAAAGCAGTATTCTAAAATAACAGCCATTTATGTTAGCTGACCACAAAAAATCAGCATTTCCATAAGAAAAATGACTAGTTCTTTTGTTGAAAATTGAACTTTATATTATTCAAACTGAAGTAAATTTAAAAAACTTTTTCATCACAGTCACTGAAGTAACAACAGCCCCACTGTTTAAAAACAAGCAAATTATCCTTGAAATCAACGTTATATATTTTAAACACCAGTAATCAGCTTTAAGTGGTTTTCATCATGATCAGTAGTTGGCTCAGACTTCAGAATGAAAATGACAATAAAAAGTAGATTTTAAGTCTGGGAAAGAACTCATTCCTAAAAATGAATGCCACAGTTAATTTTTTTACTGATTTCAAGAAGTACAAATTAACTTTTCATCACAAACAAATCGTATTTTTTAAATTAAGCTCACAGTTTTAGAAAGTAAAACGTTCCAAACTGCCGATAGTAGAGCTTGTTCAAAAATTCTAAAATGCCACGGAAAACAAAGCCAGTACTTTGCTGCAACAAATAGTACACTCCCTGAAATCCAAATGCCACAAAAACATGAAAAGAATCTCTTTGAAATACCCCAAGCTTCTCCTTCACTTACCCAAACACTTTCCTCACATATCTGAGCACTCACTAAGAGAGTTACTTTGTACAAGGGAGACATTGTGTCGCCTGCTGCCTACTCAGACATAGTTGCGCTGACAAACAGGCCTTCCTTCCTGCTCAACTCCCAGCCCTCCCTGTGGGAAGCAAGCCCAGTTTACCCTGTGACTCCATCTTCGCTCAGTGCTTACATAGCCTCTGAGTTAGGACTGTTCTAAAAATACAGCTAAACACTAACCCAAGCCAGGAAAAGGAAAAGGTTTTCCAGCACAACAATTGTTACACGAGAAAGTTCAAATCCTGCATGTTCAGAATTCCTTGTGATAAGAAAGCTTCAGAAATCAATGTAACCCTTCCCAGTGGGGGCGGGGGGGGGACTCATTATTTAAATGATTTGTTTTCACGTTATTCAAACCTGAATTTGATAAACGGAAGCATAGTATACCAAATAAAAACAAACTTCCCCACTCCAAAACAGAAAGGCTGATGCAGTTAAAGCGCACATGTTCAATTCTTATATACACTGAACTCACTGTGAACATATCACTTGTAGATGAGTAACAATTTAAATAAAGTTTCAAAAGATACTGAAATTTTGTTTATTAGAACATTTCCATTAGCGGAACTAATTTGGGGGAAAAAATTTAGGTTTTATAGTTTTAAAAAATTTTTAAAGAAGTCTTATATTTGAAATGATTTCTTATCATCTTATTGGGATATATTAAGATATATATATATATATATTATTTTTTTAAGTTCAATAATGAAAACCTGACTGTTAGGTAAATAAAGGTATGGTGACCATTATGCCAAAAAAAAAAAAAATCAGGAGTAGAAAATATGACTGCAAAACAAAAATAAATTGAAAAATAACCCATACAAAAGCTTAAAAACGTTTTCAGTTCACATTTGCATTATACTCATAGACAGAGTTAAGTTCCTTAAGTATTTCTACATGGCATTAAAACATAATTTCAGTTTAAGCAACTCTATGTAACTGAGGGATAATCTGTATCTACTTTACATTCTTAATTCATGCAGGTAAAGCCTTCAGGTTTTTTTGGCTGCTCCATGCAGGATCTTACCTCCCCAACTAGGGATCAAACCTGCAGCCCCTGCAGTAGAAGCGTGGAGTCACTGGACCACCAGGAAAGTTCCTATTCACTTAGGTAAAAATGCAGTTTCCAAAGAAGAAATTGTGTAATAAGAATCTGAACTATGACACCATAACATATTAAAAAGCAAAATAACGTGGCCAGGAGATGGGGTTAAATACTGTGGGAAATTATAATACAGAAATCAGTGTGCTGCTCTTATTAAATTGATACGCTGTATTTACTAAGGATTGCTGGTACTACACAGAGTAGTGCTCCAAATAGAGCACTTTTACTGAAACGTGAATTCAACCATCAGCATAATGGCAAATAAGAACTGGAAACAAACATTTTCCAGGACCACAGAGGACTATTGTTAAAACTGGGATAGAGGAGGCTTAAACTCTCAGAAAAATGACTGCTCTGAGGCTCTGAATGAAGAAAGAGTCCTGCTTATACTACTTACCTACAGCATCCAGCAATCATGTTTTGATATACTTTAAAATGTTACTGAGACAAAAATACTTAATAACATTAGTTGAGGCTTCTTAGGAAAAGCTAAGGGTTCTGTGACAGAGGGAAAGGAATAACATAGAAATAAAATGCAGAGCCAATAAAATTACAAGATGGAGTTAATTTAAAGTTTCCAGAGTCAATGAAGGAACAGGACAAATAAGACTAAGAAAGGGAGTAAATCCTTCTGAATGTGTAATATCATAGAGAAGGTGGGGCAGCCCTAAAGGTATTCCAGTTCAAAAAATGTTTAACCAATATGCTGATCAAAACTATCTACACACCAGATTTTACCCTGTGAGTTTAGGGACAGAGAATAAATAAAGGCCTTCTGAAGGGGCTTTTTGGCAACAAAAGTAAAAGGCAGCAGATTTTAGTAGTTCTTTTACTATGAGTAAGAGACAAATAATACTAGGACGTGAGAGTTGGACTGTGAAGAAGGCTGAGCACCGAAGAATTGATGCTTTTGAACTGCGGTGTTGGAGAAGACTCTTGAGAGTCCCTTGGACTGTAAGGAGATCCAACCAGTCCATTCTGAAGGAGATCAGCCCTGGGATTTCTTTGGAAGGAATGATGCTAAAGCTGAAGCTCCAGTACTTTGGCCACCTCATGCAAAGAGTTGACTCATTGGAAAAGACCCTGATGCTGGGAGGGATTGGGGGCAGGAGGAGAAGGGGACGACAGAGGATGAGATGGCTGTATGGCAACACTGTCTCGATGGACGTGAGTCTGAGTAAACTCCGGGAGTTGGTGTTGGACAGGGAGGCCTGGCGTGCTGCAATTCATGGGGTCGCAAAGAGTCGGACACGACTGAGCAACTAAACTGAACTGAACTGAAACACCATTAGTACTGAAAAAGAAATTTTCCAGAAGAAAATAATTAAAAAGTAATCAAA
This sequence comes from Aepyceros melampus, assembly GCA_006408695.1. NCBI lineage: Eukaryota > Metazoa > Chordata > Mammalia > Artiodactyla > Bovidae > Aepyceros > Aepyceros melampus. The sequence continues at coordinate 50,445 of SJXQ01004688.1, forward strand.
AACAGTACTACTGACCTCCTATGATTATTACCCCAATCAAATGTTTAACAAAAATGTGGCCTTAGGAAACAACATGAAATACGTATAATTTAATAGGCCCCATAACTTAGTGGGATAGGATTCAGGAAGTAATGAAAGACATCTTTTTCAGCAGAGAAAAGCTTAAAACAGAACACGTAAAGAGCACACCTAGGAAAACATACACTATGAAACCTGCATAACCCTTAGGATGGCCACGATGCGCCACACGTTAGGCACTGACCTGCAGGCACTGAGTGTCCATTAGAAGAGCCTGAGCAGGAAAATACAGCGACACACATACATACAACCGTTCACGCAGGGACCTTTCAGAGCAAAAAGGGAGCAAATCTCAAATTCCCACTGGCTGCTGGAAGAAATTCAGATTCCAAAACTATTTCCTTAAGAGATTCCTTGACCAAGGTAAAAGAAAAATGTAGAGAATGATGTCTCTCTAGATCCTCCCAAATCACAGCTCAAATCTAAAGTCCTTTTGCCTTTTACTCCTTCTTCCCTCATTCTGTACTCAGTTTCCTTCTGCCCCCTCTCTCCCTCTGGCCCCCTTTCCCTAACCCCTCAAGCTGGCCAGAAGCCTCAGAAGCTCTATACCTCTTAAAGTTAATCTTCCTGCAGAAGAGGGGAAAACTCCTTAAGGTGAATTTTTAGATCTGATCTCATTCTGAGCTGAGAGCCATGGCTATATACTTTCTAAGGTCTAAACAAGTTTAGGAGATATATGCAGAGGAATTTAAAACAGTTTTAGGAATTGATAATCCAGTGCCCCTATGTCTATACCCATTAATTCCTACATAAGAGGGAACTTTAGGAGCAAAAAAAAAAAAAGAATGGAAAAGGCACAGTGTGAAAAACCTCAAGTGGACTTATGAACCCATGACTGTGTAGAGGAGGGAAGTTTTTCTCAACTCTTTGGGTCTGAAAATAAAACAGATAAGATATATCAACGGGAAAAAAAACATACAGACTTATCTAATACGTGACATGCGAGCCTTCTTGAGGAAATGAAGACAAGACCCAAAGAAACAGTTAAACCTGTGTATTTTTATGCTAGGCTCGAAGAAGAGTGGAAAAGGAATATGGCAGGAAGTATGAATAAGCATGGTAGACTGGGGAAGCTTAGCAAAGGTTTGTTTGTTAGGATCTTAATCTGTCTTCAGAGATAAAGATGGTCTTTTCCTATAGGTATGCGGAGGGTACCTCTCACATGAGGGTTTTATGACCCGTTTCAGGGAAGATGGACAATAGGAGGAGAAAATCAGCATCACGTTCCTGTTTCTGCCACTTTCTCAAACGCCTTCAGCTTAAAATATCCAGTATGCCAGGTGCATATTTGGGGGTCATGTATCATAAACTGTATCAGACTGCAGTTGAAATCAGAAGTTAGAAAAGGACTTTCAGGAGCTGCCAACAAAGAATTTTCTGTGGACAAAGAAAGGACTCTGATTCAGTTCTATTAGCAAAGAAAGAATAAAATCCACTACAGATTTCAAAATCCACTATAGATTTACACTGACCACCCTTAGAGAGCATTCAGGAGTAGATTCTGAAAGTGATATGATCTTGTCTCCCTCCTCAGTTTCTGTAAAAGACTTTAAGGCAGCAATCGGGTAAACAGCCTCATTGCCAGACTTCTGATGCTTAGAAAGAGCCTTAGAAAAAAGCAGAATAAGGCTCAGAATAAATTATGTCTTTCACATATAACAACTAGATGCCTCCCCTCTAATAAATTAAACACTAGAGAAAGAAGTCTCTTAATATACTTATAGATACTATTAATATAATATAAATAGCAGGGCACTAAAAAGAAAAAAAAAAGAAGTGTCTTGCATTGCCTAGGAAATAGAAGAGAAAAAGGAAGTGAGTGACTAACCAGAGTATGCTGAGGGAGAAATCAAGCCCCCAATTTCTGGCTTTACCCTTAAATTCAAAGATATATTTTTCTAAACTGTGAAGGACAACCTTGCAAATATATTATTGCTATATTTATAAAGTATATTGGTATACTATAATACTAATTTTTAACCCTGTGACTGTTATATAACCTCCCCTTCAGTGTCACTAAACCACCCAATGTAGCTATCTCCAATAACTCGGACAGTTCCCAAATCCTAGCCCAAAACTGTCCAAGGAACATTTGACCACAAATCTTCCTTCCTTGTCTGTGCTACCACATATGCTACCGTAATATGTACAGAAATGCAACTGCCAGAGAAATATTCTCCTCATGGCCTCTTCCTTGAAATCCCAGAAGACTCCCCTTTTCATAAAGAAGTCCCAGCAAACTTGCGTCCAAATCAAACTCAAACTGAAGATCTCAACAAGGTGCTAGTCTTCTTATTGACAAAAAACCACTGATATTGGCAGAATTAGTGGGACTGAACCCATCAAATCCAGAGTAATCCATTCCAAACTGTACTCATATTTGCACAAGAGCTTCAAAAACCAGAAGCTCAAGGGAACTAAAACCCACAGTCAAAATATAGTAGAAGACTCCTTAAATTTTGTACTAATCCTTATAACATTCCTATCCTCCCAACAGAAAACCTGAAAGGCAGGGGGTACAGTCATTCACAACTTCAGAGCTATAAAGAGAAAAGTCGTCCCCTCCTTCCCACCAAACCTAACACCGTTTTACCTTTGATGCCTCTTAAGGCTACCTGTTTTACACCCAGGTTCTGCTTCCTTTAGTGTTCAGTTAGCTCAAAATAGTCAATACTTGTTTGCTTTCTCCTTGGAAAATCTGTAATACGAGAGTATACCTCAGGATTTCCCTCCAATTTTTCATAGGTCCCCAAACAAAACCTATGAGAGACTTCCCTGGTGGCTCAGGTGGTCAAAGCGCCTGCCTGCAATGTGGGAGACCCGGGTTCAATCCTTGGGTCAGGAAGATCCCTTGGAGAAGGGAATGGCAACCCACTCCAGTACTCTTGCCTGGAAAATCCCATGGACAGAGGAGCCTACACTCCATGGGATCGCAAGTAGTCGGACACGACTGAGCAACTTAACAAACAAAATCTCAAAAACTTTAAGCTTCCTTCTGATTCTACTTTATAGGGATACCTTTTTGCAGTGCTCTAAAGATGAAGCAATGGAATGCAAAAGTTGGAAGTCAAGAAACACCTGGAGTAACAGGCAAATTTGGCCTTGGAGTACAGAATGAAGCAGGGCAAAGACTAACAGTTTTGCTAAGAGAACACACTGGTCATAGCAAACAGCACAAAAGATGACTCTACACATGGACATCACCAGATGTTCAACACTAAAATCAGACTGATTATATTCTTTGTAGCCAAAGGTGGAGAAGTTCTATACAGTCAGCAAAAGTAAGACCGGGAGCTGACTGTGGCTCAGATCATGAACTCCTGATTGCAAATTCAGACTTAAACTGAAGAAAGTAGGGAAAACCACTAGATCATTCAGGTATGATCTAAATCAAATCCTTTACGATTATACAAGGAAGTGAGAAATAGATTTAAGGGACTAGATCTGACAGACAGAGTGTCTGATGAACTATGGACAGAGGTTCGTGACACTGTACAGGAGACAGGGATCAAGAACACGTCCAAGAAAAAGAAATGCAAAAAGGCAAAATGGGTGTCTGAGGAGGCCTTACAAATAGCTGTGAATAGAAGAGAAGCAAAAGGAAAGGAGAAAAGGAAAGATATACCCGTCTGAATGCAGAGTTTCAAAGAATAGCAAGGAGAGAGATAAGAAAGCCTTCCTCAGTGATCAGTGGAAAGAAATAGAGGAAAACAATAGAATGGGGACGTCTAGAGATCGCTTCAAGAAAATTAGACATATCAAGGGAACATTTCATGCAAAGATGGGCACAATAAAGGATAGAAATGGTATGGACCTAACAGAAGCAGAAGATATTAAGAAGAGGTGGCAAGAATACACAGAAGAACTGTACAAAAAAGATCTTCACGACCAAGATAATCACGATGGTGTGATCACTTACCTAGAGCCAGACATCCTGAAATGTGAAGTCAAGTGGGCCTTAGGAAGCATCACTATGAACAAAGCTAGTGGAGGTGATGAAATTCCAATTGAGCTATTTCAAATCCTAAAAGATGATGGTGTGAAAGTGCTATACAAATCTGGAAAACTCAGCAGTGGCCACAGGACTGGAAAAGGTCAGTTTTCCATCCCAAGAAAGGCAATGCCAAAGAATTCCAAACTACTGCACAACTGCACTCATCTCACATGCTAGCAGAGTAATGCTCAAAATTCTCCAAGCCAGGCTTCAACAATACATAAACCGTGAACTTCCAGATCAAGCTGGTTTTAGAAAAGGCAGAGGAACAAGAAATCAAATTGCCAACATCATCTGGATCATCGAAAAAGCAAGAGAGTTCCAGAAATAAAACTACATCTGCCTTATTGACTATCCAAAGCCTTTGACTGTGTGGATCACCACAAACTGGAAAATTCTTAAAAGAGATGGGAATACCAGACCACTTGACCTGCCTCTTGAGAAATCTGTATGCAGGTCAGGAAGCAACAGTTAGAATTGGACAGGGAACAACAGACTGGTTCCAAATAGGAAAAGGAGTACGTCAAGGCTGTATATTGTCAGCCTGCTTATTTAACTTATATGCAGAGTACATCATGAGAAACACTGGGCTGGATGAAGCACAAGCTGGAATCAAGATTGCTGGGAGAAATATCAATAACCTCAGATATGCAGATGACACCACCCTTATGGCAGAAAGTGAAGAAGAACTAAAGAGCCTCTTGATGAAACTGANCCTGCTTATTTAACTTATATGCAGAGTACATCATGAGAAACACTGGGCTGGATGACGCACAAGCTGGAATCAAGATTGCTGGGAGAAATATCAGTAACCTCAGAGATGCAGATGACACCACCCTTATGGCAGAAAGTGAAGAAAAACTAAAGAGCCTCTTGATGAAATTGAAAGAGGAGAGTGAAAAGGTTGGCTTAAAGCTCAACATTCAGAAAACTATGATCATGGCATCTGGTCCCATCATTTCATGGGAAATAGATGGGGAAACAGTGGAAACAGTGTCAGACTTTATTTTGGGGGGGGCTCCAAAATCACTGCAGATGGTGACTGCAGCCATGAAATTAAAAGACGCTTGCTCCTTGGAAAAAAAGTTATGACCAACCTGCTGCTGCTGCTGCTAAGTCGCTTCAGTCGTGTCTGACTCTGTGCGACCCCACAGAGAGCAGCCCATCAGGCTCCCCCGTCTCTGGGATTCTCCAGGCAAGAATACTGGAGTGGGTGCCATTTCCTTCTCCAATGCAGGAAAGTGAAAAGTGACAATGAAGTCGCTCAGTCGTATTCGACTCTTAGCAACCCCATGGACTACAGCCTACCAGGCTCCTCCGTCCATGGGATTTTCCAGGCAAGAGTACTGGAGTGGGTTACCACTGCCTTCTCCTACCTAGACAGCATATTAAAAAGCAGAGACATTACTTTGCCAACAAGGGCCCATCTAGTCAAGGCTATGGTTTTTCCAGTAGTTATGTATGGATGTGAGAGTTGGACTATAGCTGAGCGCTGAAGAATTGATGCTTTTGATCTGTGGTGTTGGAGAAGACTCTTGAGAGTCTCTTGGACTGCAAGGAGATCCAACCAGTCCATCCTAAAGGAGATCAGTCCTGAGTATTCATTGGAAGGACTAATGTTAAAGCTGAAGCTCCAATACTTTGGCCACCTGATGTGAAGAACTGACTCATTTGAAAAGACCCTGATGCTGGGAAAGATTGAAGATGTGAGGAGAAAGGACGACAGAGGATGGATGAGGTGGTTGGATGGCATCACCAACTCAATGGACATGAGCCTGAGTAGTCTCCGGGACTCAGTGATGGACAGGGAGGCCTGGCGTGCTGCAGACCCTGGGGTCGCAAAGAGTCAGACATGACTGAGCGACTGAACTGAACTGAAAGATGAAGCAGGCTCTAAGACCAACACATTTCTCTGCTTCCTGATTTAGCTCAGGCTTCCAGAGAGAAGTTGTTATAACTCTGTCAAAGTGACTGAAGCCCACCAAGCTCCTCTGTCCATGGGGATCCTCCAGACAATAATACTGGAGTGGGTTGCCATGCCCTCCTCCAGGAGATCTTCACAACCCAGGGATCAAACCTAGATCTCCTGCAGTACAGGCATATTCTTTACCATCTGAACCACCAGGAAAGCCCAAGAATAGTGGAGTGGTTAACTTATCCCTTCTTCAGGGGATCTTCCAACCCAGGAATCAAACTGGGGTCCCCTGCATTGCAGGAGGATTCTTTACCAGCTGAGCCATCCTCAATACCAGAACTAAAATCTTCACATTAAATCTTCTAGATCAGAAAGTCTCATTATCTTTTCTCCTATAATTGTTAATGGTTTATGCTTTTCCTCTATATTCTGTAATATTTTTTCTACTTGATCTTCCAGGACACTAATTTAGATTTCAAAAGTGGCTACGCTTTATCGTTCTATTGGGAAATCTTTCATAAGCTCTAGAAAGCACTGCACTGCAGTGGAATCTAAATGCCCTCGTTATTACCTCTTTCGGCCACTCTAATTCCATTCTGCTGTTTTCCCTGCTCCTCTTCCTGGGTATTGGCTGTGACCTTTCTTTCTCAGTTGACTAGAACTCAGCACTGACTGCTGGAGTATCCCAAGTGACAGCAGAACCGTAAGAAGATGCAACAGTCTCTGTCCCTGAGGAAGAATAGATAGTGTTCTCAGCTCCACACTGTCCTTCAATAGACTTACATATCCAATGTCCTCCGCCACAGAGACTCACACAGTGAGCAGAGTACACTGCCCAGTCCTGCAGGTGTTAGGCTTGGCCATGAAACCTGTTTAGCCAACAGAAAGTGGGTAGAAGTAACAGTGTACTGGTTCTAAGTGATTAGTTTTAAGAGATATTTTATGCATATTTCTGTTCTCTCTGTTGTCCTTCTGCTTGCTATTTACCATGAGCATGTCCTGCTCCAAGGAGCCTGGTTTCAAAATGAAGAAGCAATGAGTAGACCTAAACTCAGTTCTGCAGCACGAATTGTCCCAGCTAATCCACAGATTCAAGAAAACAAAAACTTAGTGTTTATTTTGAAAGCCACTGAGATTCCGAGAGTGATTATTACGCAGTATCCTGGAAGTAAGGGAGGAAAAAATAAGCCTGACTAATATGACAAAAGCGAGCAGCAAGCAAGGTCCTAGAACCTCAGTGAAGCACTAGAACAACAAACCAGCCTCTCTGAAAAATACCCTTGTATTCTTCTAGCAATGGGTATAAAAAGGCCTGTACTACCCTTTTTAGTTCACCCCTGCCCCAGAAAGTTAAAGAAACCTGGCAAGTGCTAACTGACAAGGAAGCCACAGCTCTCGGAGATTCTTCTTACCAGGAGGATCCCATTTCAATCTTTGCCGCAGGGGCTTCCTAGGCTACTCTCTGGTTCTTAATCAGTCTTCAAGACAGAAAATCCTACAAATGCTACATCAGTGGAGGCAAGAGCATCCAGGCCTGTCTTTTACACTGATTATCTAAAGCCCCACTTCAGAAGTTACTAGGATCCAGAGACAAAGACAGACTGAATTTGGAAGTAAAAAGAATAGAATGATTCATTCAGGTTACCATCTTGATTTTATAAAAATATTTATTAACTAAATGGTCTTTACTACTGTTTCATAAGATAAAAGATATCTCTTTTTCTCTAAATGTATTTCTCCTTAAAATCCAAATGAGACAAAGGGAAGAAAAAGTGAGTTGGCACAAAGGGAATAAAAGAACAAATACCATCTACCAGTTACTTTATGATACAGGTACACAATTTTATTGGATCACATAGAGTATATATACCTAAGACTGTCTACAAAGTCAGGTCTTAAACATTTAAACAAATGTGCAAATGAACCTATTTAATGTCACTTAAGACTGATTCTCAGTCTGAAAAGGCTACTTCCATAGAGGTTAGGAAGTCTGTAGATAATAAATACCAAACTGGGTATTGTCAAGTAGCTCTGAGGTTCAATATTATCCACACTCACCATTTTCAAGAGGTGTATCCTCAGGCAGATCCACATCAAGCATAAGGTCATCATCCTCAAGGTCACATGATTCAAGATTATTCAGAATATCCTGAAAACAAAAGCAAAAAAAATAATGCTATAACCTAGCTCAGTATAATCATTATTTCTGAACATTGATACATGAGAATTTGATTATATGCAATGTTTGTGTGGTTAAGAAAAGATTTTAAAGATACAATCTTTAAATGAAAAAACATAAATAAATAAATTCAACTGGTTTGCTTGGTTAAGCTATTTTAACATCCTTTCCCTAGTCTTCTTCCCCACCAGTTGGTTTTTATTTGCATTTTAAAAACTTATACAGTGTTCATTACCTGTAGGATATTGTTCTAAGCACTTTACAGGTATTAATTTTAGTCTTCACTTTGACTTTGTGACTAATATAATCTCCATATTATAGATGAGGAAACTAATGCACAGAAAATCACATTAACACTCATCAATAATAAATCATTATATATGATGTTTCAGAAATTTATCTACACACATGGAAAGACGTTCTGTAAAATGGTGGGGGGAAGCAATTTTATCTGTACAATATGACTTCATCTTTAATGCTGAAAAACACATTTGAATGTCCAAATGGTGAAATACCAAAGAATTGTTATTATTTTCTACTATCGGCTTCCCTGATGGCTCAGAGGTTAAAGCATCTGCCCGCAATGTGGGAGACCCAGGTTCGATCCCTGGGTTGGGAATATCCCCTGGAGAAGGAAATGGCAACCCACTCCAGTATTCTTGCCTGGAGAATTCCATGGACAGAGGAGCCTGGCGGGCTACAGTCTATGGGGTCGCAAAGAGTCGGACACGACTGAGCGACTTCACTTCCACTTTCTACTACATGAGACAACATGTGCTTATGCTCTTTGTATTCTTCTTGATTGTGAATTTTACACTTTTTTTAAATTTCATAAGGACATACTGCTTTTATAATAAGCAAAACTTCACACTGAAAAAGTCAACCGCTTACAGCAAGAGCAGAGAAGTTCAAAGCACACCTATCTAGCCTCCACGTGGGAATCCTCAGTTCAGCCCATCCGCCGCAACCACCTGCCTCTTCCCTCTTCACTCAAGCCAATCTAGACTAGTTTGGGTACCTGCCCTAGTGTTCCCAGCAAGTCTCACTGTGTGAGTAAGTCTTTCCACATTCTCTTGCTACATGTATAGCACCATCTTTCCTCACACCAAAACAAACTTGAGTGGAGGGGAGTTGATCTCGCCTCCATGAGGCAACCACAAGACACACCTTGAAAAATTCAACACACATAAAAACCAATATACACAAGGCACAACCCTGGGTAAAAGACAATCGCTATCTTAGTTGAGTTTAGCTATACTACTCCGTGATATTGCTGCCGTGGCATACATTTTTGTGTGGCCAAACAGCCTGCAGCGGTCTTGGACTGAAAGTGGCCCCCTCCCCAAGTTCATCCCCAGATAATAGCCAGAGTCACAAGCAAATATAAGTTCCTAACAGGGCTTCTCCAGCAGCCCTTCTGAACAACCGTCTCCCCTGTCTCCCAGGTACTGCCCCTTACGCAACCTTAGACGAGACCACCAGAGAGATTATGAAAACCCTGCGCTTTCTGGTTTGAAGTGACCAAGCCAGCCACAGCCCTGGAACCTTCAAAGCACTCCAGCCATGAACCCTGATGATAGAAGTGCGTGCCCCAGGCTCCTGCCACTCTGTCTGCCCTTGCACGGCTCCTCAATGCATGCCATGTCCTTCCTCTAGGACCTGTGAGCAGTAAACTTCTCTACTTCAAGTTCCCATGGGATCTTTTCTTGAATTTGGGTTCACCAGCCAACACCTTGGGGCTCTAGTTAACAAATGTTAATTTAACAAAGTCACAACAACCCTCCAAGGTTACCTGTCTTCCCTCAAGCAGACAGTTCTTCATAGTATGGTAATGTCCAAGTGTCACAAGGGTTCATCAGATAGATATAAGTTTCAGCAAATTAGTCAACATAAAACAAATCAAGTCGAGACAACCTGAGGAACAACAAATCTGGCCTCTGGAACATGGAAGAGGAGATACCTTCTGCAGTACAGCATAGTACGGGCAAGGAAGCAAGACACATCACCACTCTAAATGTTGGCAAAAAAGTTTTAAAAGATGAAAACTAAGTATTACAGATTGTACAAGCTTACAGACAGAATCAAGTATATTATGTAAGTATTTATACAACCATTTAAACTGTAACCTCTGAAGGTGGAAAAAACATTCTTAGTTTTCAGGCTGTGAAAAATCAGGTGATGGGTCAAATCTGGCATACAGGTGGTCTGCTGACCTGTTTTATTCAAATAACTTCAAGTAGACCATTAAAACTAGTAACAGACTGGATGTTTGTGTGTGCATTCCCCAAAATTCATATGTTGAAGTTCTAAACCCCAACATGAGGATATTTGGAAATAGGGCCTTTGGGAGATAATTATTAATAGGTTTAGACAAAGTCAGGATGGTCGGGACCCGCTAATGGCTTAGTGTCCTTCAGTTCAATCGCTCAGTCGTGTCCAAGGCTTTGCAACCCCCTGGAGTGCAGCACTCCAGGATTCCCTGTCCATCACCAACTCCCGGAGCTTTCTCAAACTAATGTCCATTGCATCAGTGATGCCCTCCAACCACCTCATCCTCTGTCGTCCCCTTCTCCTCCTGCCTTCAATCTTTCCCAGCATCATGGTCTTTTCAGAAGAGTTGATTCTTCACATCAGGTGGTCAAAGTATTGGAGTTTCAGCTTCAGCATCAGTCCTTCCAATGAATATTCAGGACTGATTTCCTTCAGGATTGACTGGTTGGATTTCTTTGCAGTCTAAAGAACTCTCAAGTGTCTTCTCCAACACCAAATCACAGATCAAAAGCATCAATACTTTGGCACTCAGCTTTTTTTATAGTCCAACTCTCACATACATACATGACTACTGGAAAACCCATAGCCTTGACTAGATGGACCTTTGTTGGCAACACAATATGCTTTTTAATATGCTGTCTAGGTTGGTCATGGTTTTTCTTCTAAGGAGGAAGCGTCTTTTAATTTCATGGCTGCAGTCACCATCTGCAGTGATTTGGGGGCCCCAAAAAATAAAGTCAGCCACTATTTCCATTGTTTCCCCATCTATTCGCCATGAAGTGATGGGACTGGATGCCATGATCTTAGTTTTCTGAATGTTGAGTGTTAAGCCAACCTTTTCACTCTCCTCTTTCACTTTCATCAAGAGGCTCTTTAGTTCCTCTTCACTTTCTGCCATAAGGGTGGTGTCATCTGCATATCTGAGGTTACTGATATTTCTCCCGGCAATTTTGTTTCAGCTTAGGCTTCATCCAGCCCCACATTTTGCATGATATACTCTGCATATAAGTTAAATAAGCAGGATGACAATATGCAGTCTTGACATACTCCTTTCCCAATTTGGAAACAGCCTGTTATTCCATGTCCAGTTTGAACTGTTGCTTCTTGACCTGCATACAGATTTCTCAGGAGGCAGGTCGGATGGTCTGGTATTTTCATCTCTTGAAGAATTTTCCAGTTTGTTGTGATCCACACAGTCAAAGGCTCTGGCATAGTCAATAAAGTAAAAGTAGATGTTTTCTGGAACTCTCTTGCTTTTTCAATGATCCAACGGATGTTGGCAGTTTTGCCTTTTCTAAATCCAGCCTGAACATATGAAAGTTCACACTTCACATACTGTTGAAGGCTGGCTTGGAGAATTTTGAGCATTACTTTGCTAGCATGTGAGATGAGTGCAATTGCGTGGTAGTGTGAACATTCTTTGGCATTGCCATTCTTTGGGGCTGGAATGAAAACTGACCTTTTCCAGTCCTATGGCCACTGCTGAGTTTTGCAGATTTGCTGACATATCAAGTGTAGCACTTATAGGAAGTGAAAGAGACAGGAGCACACACTCTCTCTCCCCACCATGTAAGGATTCTGTTAAAAGGTGAAGAGACCTTCACTAGGAACTGAATCTGCCAATACCTTCATCTAGAATTTCCAGGTTCCAAAACTGAACAAAATAACTGTGTGTCGATTGAGCCACTCGGTCTATGGAATTTTGTTATAGTAACTGGAACTAAGACAACATTCAAACACAAAGTGTAAGGGGAAGGGCCAGAAGTGCACCTACATCATGAACCACCATTTAAGCCATCTTAAGGAACCTGGACTGTATTTCAGTGACAGGGCATGACTGCTGAGCTTTATTTTAACAAGGGACAAATTGAGATCTGCATTAAAGAAACATTATTCTGTCTGCAGTACAGACAATAGATTTAAATGGGGGGAAACAGTTTAGCAGTTATTGCAGAATCCATGTAACATATGACACGACTGATGATAATCAATGTCAATGACAATGAAAGAATAAACAATTACAAGACATACCGAAGAGTCAGGATCTAAAAGACCAAAGTTCACTAAGAAGTCAAAGAAGAGCCATGAATGACTCCCTGGCTCCTAGATTTATGTCCATTCACTGAAATAAAGTGTTAGAAAAGGATAACCAGATCTGAGAAGGGAGAAAAAATTAATACACACTATCAGAACCTGACAATTTTGACATTCTGCTATATCTTCAGAGTTGTCCACCAGACAGCTAAATATATAGGGGAGTGGAGTTGAGCAAAAAAATTTGAAGTGTGGGAGTCACTCACATAAATGACAACTGAAAGCTATCAGATAATGAGACAAGAGAGACAATGCTGACTGAGAAGACAGGATTCTAAGCTCTTAGACAGGCTTTCCCATATTCATCTTTATAGAAGGTCTCTGCTTCTCCAATGTCAGATTCTGAAAAGAGCTGTATTAGAGATATTATTAGACCTTTCAGAAAGGATTCAAGAAAAGAGATAAGGGGGAAAAAATCTATTGCAATTTTTCTTCACTGGTCTGGAAATCTGTCATCTGTATATCCCAGGAAATGCATTATTACAGGAAGAAAGGAACATAAGCATGGAGACTACTTAACATGGGAAAGAGTTTCTGTCCCATGTTTGTGATGGCAGGCTCTTCTTCTCACTGGCAAGCTTGCATTTGTTGGGAGCCAACATCCACATACACCTGGTTTAGCTGGGAGACCATCTAGCATGACCATCAGCTGAGAGTATGATAATGAAAAGCTAAATTTGTATACTCTGTGGCTTCCAGAGGCTTCCCACAAGCCCCACTAGAATTAAAACCCTGACTGAACACATATTAGCAGAAGTGTACAAAACTTCCTTGGTCTCTGAGAATGCTTTTCCATTCAAGAGTGAACTAAGAGATGGTGGGCCAGGGCTTCTTTCTATGAATTTCTCCTTCACTAATAAATTGGAGAAAGCCTAAATGATTTTGACAAATGAAGGACACCATACCAGTTTCTATTAATCACCATGCGGTAAAATTAATTTTTTCTTTTGTTATAAAGTTTATGAATTTTAAAACACATATAAGTTTATATAAACACCAATGTAATCAAGACACATAATCTCTTCACCCAAAAATACTTCCTTGTACTATCCAGCTATAATTACACCCTCTGCCACCCATCACCCCTAGCAGACAGTGGTCTGTTGTTCTCCATCACTAGTTTTGTCTTTTAAGGATATCATATAAATGGAATTATACAGTATGTAACCTTTTGAGGCTGGCTTATTTCACTCAGCAGAATGCCTTTATGATTAATCTAAATTGACTGAATATATCAATAACGTTACTTTTTTTACTGATGAGTAGGGCTTTCCTGGTGGTTCAGTGGTAAAGAATCTCCCTGCCAGTGTTGGAGACGCAGGAGACACGGGTTCAATCCTTGGGTCGGGAAGATCCCTTGGAGGAGGAAATGGCAACCCACTCCAGGATCCTTGCCTGGGAAATTCCATGGACAGAGGAGCCTGGGGGGCCTACAGTCCATGAGGTCGCAAAGAGTTGGACATAACTCAGCAACTAAACAAAACTAAGTGTCCCACTGCATGAACATGCCAGTTTGTATATCCATTTACTCACTGAAGGATGTCTTGGTTTTTCAAGTTTTCAGTTATTATAAATAAAGCTACTATGAACATTCACGTACAGGCTTCTGTGTGAACATAAGCTTTCATTTCTCTAGCGTAAATACCCAGGTGAGTAGGATTGTTGGGTGATATAGTGAGTCTATGTTTAACTTCATAAGGAACTGCTAAGCCATTTCCCAGAACTGCTGTAATGATTTGCATTCCAATCACTATTGAGATTGGCTTTTCCCATATGCTCCTCCCCAGCTTGACTGCAGACTTGAAGCAGATCTTTCTAGTGTGGGATTCTGCTACCAGTTCCAAAGAGCACAGTGGCAACTTTATTCATGAAATGGTGTATCTGTTTGCTCTAATCTGTCTGAGGTTACCTGAATGACTAATACAAGTGCTTATCATTGCTTTCCCCAACTTGGAATTCACTCAGGCAGAAAAGCTGTGAGCACTAGTCAAAAACATTTTAAGTCAAATAAATAATCCATATCACCCTGGGACAAAAGATTATAGTTGAGACATAGAATACTAAAAGACCAAGAAAAAAAAGTCTGGGGAGAGAATTTCTTTGGGAAATTAGGTAAATGTTGTGAATTTCAGAAGCCACAAAAAATGCCCAGGGCAGAATGTATTCTCAGTATAGACCTAAGTAAGAAAACCCAAAGCTTTCACCTCTGGCTGATCTCTAGCCCAGAACAAAGAGCAAATGAAGGCAAAGGTAGAATTGTAAATGGCCAGGCTAAGCACTGAAGGACTATCTCAACACTGGGCCATCGTTGCAGAGTCACTGGAGGATTTTTCTTCCCCCAATTTGATTGTAAGGTCTTTTAATTCACTTTCCTTTTAATTCTTTTTTCCTTTCTCTGCCTCCTTATCTTCTTTTTTCCCTTAATCTCTTTCTCTTACTCTCACTCTCCCTCTCCTTTTTCTTTCTTTTTATTTGCCATTTGGTATTCAAGGAAATCTCTTCATAAAACATTCAATAAACATAAACTAAAGTAACACACACTTCATAGACCACACATGACAAGAAGAGAAGAAATGCACACTCTCTTCTCTACTTTAGAAAAGTCCCTAAAATAAACACTATACTATAGCCTACAGAAACGCAACAAAAACAAACCCTAGGGAAGACGAAGGATATGATTTTCAGTGTTGCTAAATTAAAATATTTAAAATGATTAGCTTTCAACAAAAACCTTTTTAGAAACATGCAAAGAAAGCAGTATCTATCACAGAAAGAAAAAAGAAAAAAACTAACAAAAATGATCCCTGAGGAACTGCAAGCACTGAACTTCATAGACAAAGGCTTTAAATCAACCATCTTAAGTATGCTCAAATCTCAGTACGGGATATCAGTGAAGATATAGAACATAAGGGAATGAAAAATAAAAATTCTGGAGGTGAAACTATAAAATTCAAGTGAAAAACTCCTAAATACTGGAAATAATTATACAAACACAAAAGGAGAAACTGATAGTAATTCAGTAATAGTAGAGGACTTTAAAACCCTATGTGCATCAATAGACAGATCATCCAGATAGAAAATTAGTAAGGAAACACTGGCTTTAAAGAATGCATTAGTCCCTGAACATAATAATTACCTACAGGACATGCCATTCAAAAGAGCAAGATACACACCCCTTTCCAGTGCACATGAAACATCCTCCAGGTCAAATCATACCACAGGCCACAACACTAGTATCAATGAATTTAAGAAAAATGAAATCACATAAAGTATTTTTTCCCATCATAACATTATGACACTAGAAACCAACTACAAGAAAGAAAAAAAAAAAATTACAACACATGGAAGTGAAAGAACATGCTGCTGAACAAACACTGGGTCACAGAAGAAATCAAAGGAAAAATAAAAAACCTGGAGACAAATAAAAATGGAAACACAATGTTCCAATGTCTATGAGATGGCAGCAAAAGCAGCTCTAAAAGGAAATTTACAGCAATGCAAAAAAAAAAAAAAATCCTCAACAAAACACTAGCAAACCAAATTCAACAACACATTAAAAGAATCATACACTTTGATCAAGTGGGATTTATCCCAGAGACGCAAAGATGGTTTAATATATGCAAATCAATCAATGTGATATAATACATTAACAAATTGATTAATAAAAACCATATGGTCATCTCAATAGATGCAGAAAAAGCTTTTAACCAAATTCAACATCCATCTACAATTAAAAACTCTCCAGAAAGTGGGTATAGAGAGAACACATCTCAACGTAATAAAAACTATATATGATAAGCCTAAACCTTATATCATACTCAGTAGTGAAAACTTGAAAGCATTTTCTCTAAGATCAGGAACAAGACAAAGATGCCTACACTTACCACTTTTATTTAACATAGTATTAAAAGTCCAAGACACAGCAATCAGACAAGGAAAAGAAATAATATATGGAAATCAAATTGGAAATAAAAAGTAAAACGGTCACTTTATAGATGACATGATACTATATACAGAAAATTCCAACGACACCACCAAAAAACTGAGAATAAATGAATTCACTGAAGTGTCAGGATATAAAATTAATATACAGAAATCTGTTGCATTTCTGTACACTAACAGCAAACTATCAAAAAGAAAAATTAAGAAAACAATCCCATTTACAATTGCATCAAAAAGAATATATAGGAATATGACTTTTACGCTGAAAAACTATAAGACAGTGAAGAAACTGAAGATGACACAAATAGATATGTGTTCACGGACTGGAAGAATTAACATTGTTAACATAACCATACTACACAAGGCAATCTACAGATTGAATGCAATCACTATCAAAATATTAACACCATTTTTCACAGAATTAGAACAAATAATTATAAAATGTGTGTGGTAACATGAAAGAACTTGAATCTTCATGACTTTGCATTAGGCAATAAATTCTTCGGTACAATATCAAAAGTGGAAACAATAAAAGAAAAAATAAATTGGATTCATCAAAATTACAAACTTTTGTGAAAGAAAAAAAAACTTTTGTGTATCAAAGGACATTATCAATAAAGTGAAAAGACAACCTATAAGATGAAAGAAAATACTTGCAAATCATATCAAATAAGAGTAGTATCCAGGATATATAAAACCACAAATAACTCAGTTTTTTAAATGAGCAAAAGGCTTAAATAGACTTTAACTGAAAAGGATATACAAATATCCAATAAGCACACAAAAAGATGTTCGACATTATTATTTATTTAGGAAATGTAAATAAATCAAAACCACAATGGAATGCCACTTAATATCCAGTAGGTTGACTATAATAAAAAAACAAGAAGAGAAAACAGTAAGCAAGTGTCGTCAAGTATGTAGAAAAACTAGAAGACTTACAGTTTGCTGGTGGGAATGTAATGATTCAGCCATAGTTAAAAAAGACAAAAACACACAGTTTAGCAGCTCCTCAGAAAGTTAAACACAGAATTACTACATAGTCTAACGTCTCACTCAAAGATATATATATATATACACCTTAAAATTTGAAACAGATACTTAAGCTAACACATGTACATACATGTTCACAGCAGTATTATTCACAAGAAAACAGCAGAATCAGCCCGTATGTACTATGTCCATCAATGGATGAATGGCATGTACATATGATGGAATATTATTCCACTTTAAAAAGGAATGGACTCTTAATACATGCTACAAAAATATAGAAGAACCTCAAAAACATTTTGGTAAGTAAAAGATCTGGGCACAAAAGGTCACATGTTGCATGATTCCATATATGAAATATCCAAAATAGATAATACAAAAGGCAGATTGATGGTTTTCAGAGGCTGGGACAGGGTGAACGGGGATTAACTACTTAATAAATGAGTACAAAGTTTACTGAGGGCTGATGAAGAGTTTTGGAACTAAAGAGAGGTAATGGTTACACAATATTGCAAACACACTTATTCCACTTTAAAAAGGAATGGACTCTTAATACATGCTACAAAAATATAGAAGAACCTCAAAAACATTTTGGTAAGTAAAAGATCTGGGCACAAAAGGTCACATGTTGCATGATTCCATATATGAAATATCCAAAATAGATAATACAAAAGGCAGATTGATGGTTTTCAGAGGCTGGGACAGGGTGAATGGGGATTAACTACTTAATAAATGAGTACAAAGTTTACTGAGGGCTGATGAAGAGTTTTGGAACTAAAGAGAGGTAGTGGTTACACAATATTGCAAACACACTAATTGCCACTGAAATGTTCACTTTCAGTTTAGTTCACTCTCTCAGTTGTGTCAACCCTTTGCGACCCCATGGACTGCAGCACACCAGGCCTCCCTGTCCATCACCGACTCCCGGAGCTTTCTCAAACTCAAGTCCATTGAGTCGCTGATGCCATCCAACCATCTCATCCTCTGTCGTCCCCTTCTCCCTTGCCTTCAATCTGTCCCAGTATCAAGGTCTTTTCCAGTGAATCAGTTCTCCGCATCAGGCGGCCAAAATACTGGAGTTTCACCTTCAGCATCAGTCCTTCCAATGAATATTCAGGACTAATTTTCTTTAGGATTGACTGGTTGGATCTCCTTGCAGTCCAAGGGACTCTCAAGAGTCTTCTCCAACACTACAGTTCAAAAGCGTCAATTCTTCAGTGCTCAGCTTTCTTTATAGTCCAACTCTCACATCCATACATGACTACTGGAAAAACCAAAGTTTTGACTAGATGGACCTTTGTTGGCAAAGCAATGTCTTTGCTTTTTAATATGCTATCTATGTTGGTCATAGCTTTTCTTCTAAGGAGCAAGCATCTTTTGATTTCATGGCTGCAATCACCATCTGCAGTGATTCTGGAGCCCCCAAAAATAGTCTCTCAGTTTTCTACTGTTGCCCAATCTATTTGCCATGAATTGATGGGACTGGATGCCATGATCTTAGTGTTCTGAATGCTGAGTTTTAAGCCAACTTTTTCACTCTCCTCTTTTACTTTTATCAAGAGGCTCTTTAGTTCTTCTTCACTTTCTGCCATAGGGGTGGTGTCATCTGCATATCTGAGGTGATTGATATTTCTCCAGGGAATCTTGATTCCAGCTTATGCTTCATCCAGCCCAGCATTTCGCATGATGTACTCTACATATAAGTTAAACAAGCAGAGTAACAGTATGCAGCCTTGACATACTCCTTTCCTGATTTGGAACCAGTCTGTTGTTCCATGTCCAGTTCTAATTGTTGCTTCTTGACCGCATACAGATTTCCCAGAAGGCAGGTCAGATGGTCTGGTATTCCCATCTCTAGAAGAATTTCCCACAGTTTGTTGTGATCCACAGAGTCAAAGGCTTTGGTGTAGTCAATAAAGCAGAAATAGATGTTTTCTGGAACTCTCCTGCTTTTTTCAATGATCCAAAGGATGTTGGCAATTTGATCTCTGGTTCCTCTGCCTTTTCTAAATCCATTTCTAATGTAATTTCATTCAACATAAAATTAACCATTCATGTTGAAAGAAATTTCATTCAAGAACAAAAAAGAGCTTTTGAGAATTTAAAAATATTACTCAAATATCAAGAAAATTGCTTGTACATTTAACCTTTAATACAGTATCTCAATTCTATATCTATCCCCAAAATACAAAAGACAAGGCTATTTATTAACTAATTGTAACAGCAAAAGCATAACATATATGCTTAGAAGTTGAAGAGTGGTAAATATATTCATATTTTCTTACTTTTTCTAAAAATTAAATAATAAATTATTAATTTGAAATAAATTGATTGTAAATTAATTAAATTATTCATAATTGCTAAGATCTATTTATTTAAAATAGAGTATTAATTTAACTAAAATTACCAATATAAAATAATCATTAATAAATTACTGATTTAAAAGTAAATACTTATTTTTTAACTTATTTTTTAAATAAATTTAATAAACAAATTACAGTTAAATTATTCTATAAATTTTTATTTTTTAATTTAATTAAAAAATAAAATTTTGAAACTTTTAAACAAATATCTATATTTTCATACTGTTTCCCCTACTTAGCCTCTATAATATGCTATTCCTATGTATTATGAATATTATTTGGGGGCTTATACTATTTTCAATATTCTACTATTGCAAATAATGCTTAAACGAATCCCTAAAAATCAGAAGGAAAATAATACACAATATACAAGTCTAACTTGTGTATCAAATTCATGGAATAACCATTCAGAGAGAAACTATTTCAAATAGATAAAGATAAAAATCCTCAAGCTGTTTTTAAGATTGTATTTTTGGTGGTGGAATTATTACTCTCAGACCTTCATAGGACCATCAACAATGCATTCCTAAGAGTAGCCTCTATTAAGATTTTATCAAACTTTTGGCTTCACAATACTACTGAGGGCGTACTATCCTTTTCCATAAAACATTCAGTTAACAGGACCAATTACTCTACATAAAACCTGCTTAAACTTTCACTTGGAACTTTCACCTTAATCCATCAACCCAAGCATCACTATTTTCTCTCAATCTAAAAGGGGCCCCAGTTTAGGACTTGTTCATCAACATGTTTTGATACCAAAGTACATGGATGTCTGTGTCAAGGAGTACAGAAAGGTCTATTCTACAGCTGGTGATTCTTCCACCCACTCACTCTTCCCTAGAGGGTAAGAGCCAAAGGACCCTGTCCCTTTTGTCCATCTATCTTCATTTTGTCTAATCTACCAGATTACTGTCCCAGATGATTCCAGGGCAGAGTCCTCATTTTCATCTTTGTCAGCTTTTAAAATTCCTTCAAACCGAGATAAACAGAATGGTGTTGCTGAGGTCCCTTTGGAATTGTAGAACCAGCATCAGCTCCTCTTGGGACACTCAATGTTCAACAGTGCTGCATTAACAGCTTCGTCTTAACCTCATCAGTGTCCCATATATTCACCCCACTTCTCATAAACATCAACCCCTACTGGGACAAATCCCTTGGCTCTCCCCTTCTGTTTTCCTCCTTTTTCTTGTTAATGACTTTTTTTTTTACCTTTAATATCAATAAGGGAAATTGAGACAGAAAATCTAATAAGGTTTCTCAGACAGCTGCTTGGTTTTACGACAGTATGGTTTCATGAGGTGCCCACGTAAAAGGAGTCCTTTTAATCACAAGAGTTGATATGACCTGCCTATGGGGCATATTCAGCAGAAAAATAATACAATCATCCTAAAGTCAGTCCAGCATGGCTTGCTATAGGGGGCACAGCCCCGCCATCTGAGATGTTCCATTTAGCATTTATGGAAGAAACACAGTCTCTCTTCTCGGTACACAGACTACAGTAGGTTTTATCCAGTCCACCAGGCTACTTACTCCCCCAGGTAACCTACTATGAACAGCCATCTGTGATGGTTCTATAGTGAGTTGTGGGTCCTACCTATATCAACCCAATACTCTCTTCCACTCTGAAGCACTTAAAACCAAAGATACTACTCCTAAATTAGTCACTCTCACAATCCATTTAATAGAAGTTCTTCAGGAAGTCAATGACACAGAGCACAATATAAGACTACTACCCAGCACTATAACCCCTGGTTTCAGCAGTTTTACGGTTTCATCCTCTCCCTAACTTTACTACCTTCCTGGTAATCAGTGTTCATAAGAGTATTGCCTTTTGTCCTAGAATAATCGTTCCCATTAGGGTTGGCTCTAAAGCTATTGGTAGTAAATCAGGCTGAAATCTAAGCTTGGCCCAGCATTACGATCAGCCCCAGCACTCTGTATTACTTTCACTCTAGCTATTACAAGTAACAATAGCCAACGGATAATATATTCAGTTTGTTTCCTATTATTCTGCATTTTCTTCTGTATCCAGTGAGTCACCTCATGGGGGGGTTGTGACTACCACCATTTCTAAATTCTATTTCAAAACTTCTGCCTTTAGCAACAGATCACAGCACAGCTACAGTTCCACATGATCACTGAGTACACAGCCATCCAAGAATCAAAATCCCTTCACTCCCAGTCCTTCAATCCTTTTGCTTCCCACATTTCAGTCAGATTAGACATAGCATATTTCGTTTTTTTCTGACACCAGCTACAATGACTTTCGACATTAGCTATCCAGAGTTAGCACAAACTTCACAGGTTAATGGCACAGTCTTACACAAGACTAACATTTAATTCAGACACCACTGGCCAAAAAATCTCAGGGGTTCCCAGGCCCTGTACTTCCTAACTGACTACAAAATTGAAGGTTCCCAATACCCCCTCAAGGCTTCCCTGGTGGCTCAGTGGTAAAGAATCTGCCCATAAAAACACGGGAGACGCTGGTTTGATCCCTAGGTCGGAAGATCCCCTGAGGAGGAAATGGCAACCCATTCCAGTGTTCTTACCTGGGAAATCCCACGGACAGAGGAGACTGGTGGGCTACAGTCCATGGGGTCGCAAAAGAGTTGGGCATGACTTAGCAACTAAACAACATTACTCCATCGAGTTGTACACCAGAACAACTTACGACACTCAGCAAAGGATTATACTTGATGATTACACTTGTATTATAGTCCACATGGTATAAATCATGACCAGCCAAAAGAAGAGACACACAGGGCAAAGTCTAGGTTGGTCCCAAACGTGAAGCTTCTGTGTTCCCCCTCCATGGAGTCAGAATAGGTCACCTCCTTGGCAAACCGATTGAATAACAATAGGCAGAAAGTATGATTCCAGACATTTCACTGGAGTTTCGTTACAAAGGCATGCGAGGTTGAATCATGAGCCGCATGACCAAACGCAATCTCCAGCCCAGTTCCCTTGCTCCCTAGAGGTCAAACTATCAGAGGGCTCAAGACCCCAACTTTCTAACTGCATGTTTGGTTTTTCTTGCATGCCCTACCCCCAGCCTGAGTCACCTCATTAGCATAAACTATCAGGACCCACCATGAACAAAAATACCCCTACCACTTTGGAAATTCCAAAGATGTAGAGGCTCCCACACAAAAACTGAGAACAAAAGTCAGCTGAATTCTTTATTATACAACACAAGACTGAGTATAAGACAGAGCAAGACAATAATTAAGACAGTATGTTACTGGCGAAAGAATAGACACACAGATCAACAAAACAGAACAATGAGCTCAAAAGGAGGCCCACACACATACACTCAACTGATTCTGACACAAGAGCAATGGTAACTCAATGCAGAAAGTAGAGTCTTCTCAACAAATAGTGCTCAAACTCTTAGGCAAAACTTCTTGCAAAAAACTTAACCCAAACATGGGTGTTACACAAAAACTAACTCAATATGGATCACAGACAAAAATGCAAAGTATTAGACTATAAAACTTACTGAGGTAAACAAAGTAAAAAAAACTTATGACCTTGCGTTTGGTGATGATTTTTAACAATACAACCTACAGCATGATCTGTGGGGGAAAAAAAATTAAGCTGGAATTTATTAAAACTTTGCTCTGTGAAAAGACACTTTAAAGAGGATAAAAAGACAAGGCATAGGCTGGGAGAGACGAATGCAAATCACATATCTAATAAAAGACACATCCGAAGCATACAAAGAACTCTTAAAATTCAATAACAAGAAATCAATTTAAAAACGGACAAAAGGTACTAAATTGACACTTAGAGATATACAGATGACACACACACATGCACACGTTCTGCTGTTAGGGAAGTTCCAAATTTAAAACAATAGCAGAACACTACTGTGTTCCTATTAGAATGCCTAAAAACAAAACACTGACGACAGCAATTGCTGGTGAGAACGGAGAACGAGAACTCTCACACGCGGTCAGTGGGAATGCAATTTGGTACGGCCACTGTGCAAAACAGACTGGTAATTTCTTATAAGGCTAAACAGTCTTACCACATGATTGAGCAATTGCACTCTGGTATTTTCCCGAATGAAATGAAAACACCTGTCCACATCAATACCTGCAGGTCAATTACAGCAGCTTTATTCGTAACGGCCAAAAATGAAGCAACCAAAATGTCCTTTGATAGCCGTGGTAACCCATACAATGTGATATTATTCATCAATAAAAAGAAATGAAGTAGCAAGCCATAAAAAGATATGCATCAGTCTTAAACGCATATTGCTAAATGAAAGAACCCAATATGAAAAAGCTATATGGTGTATGATTTTAATTATATGGCATTCTTTAAAAGGCAAAATTATAGAGGTATTCTATATACATTAGTGTTTGCAAGGGGTTCGCTGCAGGGAGGGATAAACCCATGAAACACAGGGACATTTTAGGATGGTGAAACTATTCTTCATGAAATAAGACATTAAGCATTTGTCAAAATTCAGTGATTTTTATAGCATACAGAGTAAATCTTAATGAATACGATTTTTTTTTTAGTTTATGAAACCATCTCATGCAGGTGGTGAGGGGAATAAAACATTATCCTAAGTAACTGTGGAAATGAATGGAGCCCAAAAGGCTAAAGGCAAAGGGATTCCACGTGAGCACCAGCCTCTAATTGATAAAGGTGTGTCCTGTGGGGATACAAATGAACAACTCTCAAGTGACTACTCATTTAGGTTAGAACAGCAACTTCAATAACTCCTGTGTCAGCTGCTCAGTTGTAGCCAACTCTTTCTGATCCCATGGACTGTAGCCCAACAAGCTCCTCTGTCCATGGGGTTCTCCAGGCAAGAATACTGAAGTGGGTAGCCATTCCCTTCTCCAGGGGATCTTCTGGACCCAGGGACTGAACTCGGGTCTCCTGCATTGCAGGCAGACTCTTTACCATCTGAGCCACCAGCGAAACCCAAATTTCATTTAAATAGTAAACACATTTAACTACTCAGCCTCAGCATCCTCATTAACTATAACTAGTCATAAAGTCTATCTGATCCAACTCAAGGAATTCAGTATTTTATTCATAAATATTACTAATTATGCATCTACTCTATGCCAGGTTCTCTGCTAGGTAAAAAAGCCTTTGTAGTGAACTACTTATTGTTTTTATTTTTAACAAACTACTTTTAAATTCACTTTTTTTCTGAAATGGGGGCTTTGACCCAGAAGTTTTAGATAGTCCAATAATTCCATGTTTGTGAAAAGTGAAAAAATGTGCAGAAAAAACACTCTACTAATGGTTAATATACAGACTGGAAGTATGTATAAAGATCTGAAATACAGATGTTGATATAAAATTTAAATTGTATCTGCCTTATTCTAAAACCTGATTTGTAAACATCTGTCTTTCTGATTTGAGATATAAGATTTTTCTTCCTTTTCATTTTCTTAATTTCATAGCTTTATCTCTAACCACTCTCTATTTCACACATCATAGTCTTAGCAAAGCAGATATTCCTCTCATACATCATGATTTTGTGGTCCCTCCAGGTACATGCTATTCTTTATGCCAAAAACACTCACCTTCCCTTTGCTTGACCAAACTGGTCAGCTTTGTATCCATTCTTCAAAACTCAACTCATCTGTCACTTCCTCATAGCATATCATACATATGCTAACATAGCATGCATGATATCACTTAAAAACTACACTATGACTATATATTTATAATCACTTATCATACTAGATTTTAAATCCATAAAGACAGCCTTACATATATTCAGTAACTTTAGCACTGAACAGTATGCCTGAGACATACCAGAAGCTCAATAAATAATTACTGAATTGAACTTCATATTAAACAGATTTAATCTATGAGAAATAATAATAATACAGAATGAAGAAAAATATTATGTTTAAAGGGTCACAACAACTATATAAAATAAACTTAAACTTTGTTTTTAAACCTAAAAGCTACATTAACAGGCCAAGAAGCTATGTTAGTAATTAAATGGGCATGGCAAATTCACTAGTCTAGCCAATAAAAAGGAAATTAAGAAAACTTTAGTTTCCTCAACTCATTCTGTTCCCCTTATTTGTAATGATCCCTTCCATGAGTTCAGTTCTGCATTCTGTATCAGAGCATACTGAAAGTATGTATCAGAGCATACTGAAAGCATCACTGTCAGTTTGACATGTTCATTTACCTATATTAGGTCGGTCTCAACTTTCTGTAAGCTGTCCCTCCACTATCAGTCTACGCTAATGTCACATTTTTAGCTATTTGCAACTTGCTATTATGACACGTGGTACCTTAGAAACATACTCTGTAAATAGGTTATGTCACAATGTGTATGGAAAAACTACTGAATAATAGTAAACATTATATTTAGTTTTAAGTGTTTCTATTTATTTTGAATTAAATGGCACATCGTCATGACACTGTTTCAACAAGCATATGTTGAGTCATTATTTAGTGCCAGAAACCTGGAAGAGTGATGAGAGAGAGAGATGTCATCACTATATTCAAGACATGTAGTAGGATCTGCAGATTAAAAGCAACTAGATAGACCTGTATAAAGTAAAACAGGCGATGGAGAGCCAGTCAAGTAGTTTAGGTTGACATTATAAGGAATGGGAAAACCATCAGAAAAATAAGTCAAACTGGCAATTTAGGGTGATTTTGGCAGAATGAATGAGAACAGCAGTACTAATCATAACTTTTAAAAGTGAGGAGGTAACACTTTTCTCCCTTACAGTCAATGAGTAATGGAACTGAATCACTTGTACCCTCGAAACCCACTTTCAAAACTGCAAATTCCTCTAAGCTGCCCTCCCTCTGCCACCACTTTAGTCCAAGCCACTACCACTCCTCACATGAATGACAGCTTCCAGCATACTGTTTGCCTCTCTTCTAGTTCAATCTTTATATAAAATATTTAGAAAATGTAAATCAAGTTATGCCCCTTTCCAGCTTAAAACCAACATTCTTCCAATCACATATATCCTTTTAACCAACTTACTGTATTCCCTGGGCCAACTAAGCCTAACCATCATTTTCTAAAAAAGCCTTATTTAACACCCACACCAGACCAGGTATTCCAGCAATATACTTTCACTTGGTAATTTTCCTTTGCAGCACTTTCCTCACTTATCAATTGAAGAAAATTAGTGACTTAGCTAAGTACTTCAACTACATGTGCCTCAACAGAATGTGAGCACCAAAACAGAGCCTGCAGCTGTCTTGATCACTGCTTCCTCAGTGCTCTGCCCATGACGGCCACTCAAATATGTTAAAATATATCGATGGCTGCCTCCCACTGGGAGCAAGAGGATGATGGCTTAGCAAGGACAACACAGAGAAAACTGAATGCCTAAGAAGTTTCCATAGAATTTCATTTGGCTTAAAAAGTTAATCTCTGAATCTTTAAAATTTATTTGCAGCGTTCTAATATAAGGGTCAGCAAACTATTTCTTAAAGCTCAGAGAGTAAATATTTTAGGTTTGTGTGCAATACAGTCTGCTGTAACTACTCAGCACTGCCAGAGTGGCACAAAAGCAGCCAGACTACATATAAATTTATTACAAAAATTTATATACATATATAAATATACATAAATTTATTTACAAAAATATTCATTGAAGGACTGATGCTGAGGCTGAAACTCCAATATTCTGGCCACCTGATGCGAAGAACTGACTCATCGGAAAAGACCTTGATGCTGGCAAAGAGTGAAGGCAGGAGGAGAAGGGGACAACAGAGGATGAGATGATTGGATGGCATCACCGACTCGATGGGAGTTGGTGATGAACAAGGAAGCCTGGCATGCTGCAATCCATGGGGTCACAAAGAGTCAGACACAACTGAGAATTGAACTGAACTGATTTACAAAAATAAGTGGACAGCCTCAAGGCTGTAGCCTGCTGACTCCTATTAATACACCCCAAAGAAACAATAGACAGAAATTAAACCAAGCACACTAAAACTAAATATGAAAAATACAAACCAAAATGATATTCTGGTATTCCTCTGCTACATTTCTAGACCACAGGTAATTTCAAAATTCAGTGCAAAAAAAGCCTAGGGGAGTCCTATTCCCACAAAAATTACTGCAAGGAATATTATGACATTTAGCATACATTTAAGTTTCAATAAAGTCTAGCAACATCAGTCACCAAGGTAGCAACCCAAACCTAGCCAGCTGTCCCCTTACAAATGCACAGGTAAAGAAACGTGCAGTAAAAAGTGTTGGCATCATGAGTCGTAACTACTTACTGATTGTCAAAAGCTTCCAAGCTAGAGTTTGAATCTACATTTTAAAATGAAAAAGGTTCTATCTAAATGATAAGGACGTTAAAGCTGCCTACTATATGAAGATAAGTCAAGGCTGACAGAACAGAAAAAGAAAGCCAGGAACATCTGGTTCAACCACTTCTTCAGTCTTCCATAAAAATCCTTCCAAAAATAAAAGCAGTCCATGTGATGATTTAAAATTATCAACCTCTAAATATTTAAGGGTCAGGAAATCAGTCACTGTGACATTTGAATTCAATTCCCCTGCAATGGGAGCGCTTATATTGGACACAGCACCACAGCAAAGATAATTCTGAGTACGGTTCGCTGCACTCACAACAGCGGAAAATGCTTCTGCTTAAAGCTGTGACATACAGTCTGATTCTCACAGTATCTACAAGGGAAAAAAAATGCTGTATTTCCTGTTCAAAACAGTTAAATATCAACTAAAAGTTTACTGAGTTTTAAAATGCTCGGTTATCCTGAGTAGATATAAGGCTGAAAATCAAGAATACCAGACTGAGAGTAAGCTAGTTCCCAACCTATCAATATCAATTTACTCAACCCACCTAAATTCAACCAAATCTGAAGAAAGAGTTACTAACTGGTCCATAGCTACTTCAAAGGATTCTTATAGAAAGATGGAAAGATGACAAATAAAAAGGACACTGCTGTGAACAAAGGTGACTTTGAATCAGTGCCTACGTCAGCACCCTCAAGACCATCCCTAACGTTAGATGGTTCACAGGAAGGACTCACAGGGCTCAGCAGTCATATATACTCACAGCCAAGATGCGTTCCAGCAGAAGGACATGAAACAAAACAAGAAAAGGAAAGTTCAGACGGGGCAGAATTGAAGAAACGAAGCATTAGCTTTGAGTCCTCTCCCAGGAGAATCAATGTACATGCTCAATTCCTCCAACAAGTTGCAACAACACATGAAAAGTGTTGTCTATTACACACGTCCTAAGAAATTCAGTTGTTTTTGAGGGCTGGTGACATGGGCACCCTCTGCCTAGGATATAAGAAACCTTCAGAACCCCACAAGGAAAGCAGGTATGCAGCATAAACCACAGAGTACAGCTGAGGCACAGTGAACCACTCTTACCACTGAGGGGAAGTTTTGTGTCACAGTAAGGGAACTGTTGACCAGCAAAGAGTCAGCCTTTCTAAGGATAGGCAATCTCAGCTGCTATGTTAATTGTCTTTTTTTTTTTCCACACAGCACCCCAAGTATATTGTGAAAGAATATTAATGAAGGTAAATTATTATGCCTCATACCAACTTCAGATGGAAGTCTTAAATGTAAAAAAAAAAATGAAAACAACAGGATAATAATAAATAGCTAACACTTACTGAGCTCTTACTATTTCCCTGGCACTAATTATTTTTATGTATGACCTTATTTAAGGTTCATAGCAATCCTATGGGGTAGTCTGAGATGATACTCAAAATACTCAACAACCACTACCATATGGCTGCTAAAACATTCAGGCATGTACTTCCCAATATGAACCCTAGAGATACGTGCTGCTATTATCTCCATTCTATTACCAAAAAAAAAAAAAAAAAGGAACAGATAATCCAAAAGTATACAATTAGTACAAAACAGTAATGGGATTTTTAATCTAATTTGCTTCATAGCCCTGGTTCTTAACTATTTGCTAGATTGCCTCTCAACATACTCGGAGAAGGCAATGGCACCCCACTCCAGTACTCTTGCCTGGAAAATCCCATGGATGGAAGGCCTGGTAGGCTGCAGGCCATGGGGTTGCTAAGAGTCAGACACGACTGAGCAAGTTCACTTTCACTTTTCACTTTCATGCATTGGAGA
The DNA here is from genome assembly GCA_006408695.1 of Aepyceros melampus. Lineage (NCBI taxonomy): Eukaryota > Metazoa > Chordata > Mammalia > Artiodactyla > Bovidae > Aepyceros > Aepyceros melampus. The sequence continues at coordinate 80,376 of SJXQ01004688.1, forward strand.
AGGAAATGGCAACCCACTCCAGTGTTCTTGCCTAGAGAATCCCAGGGACGAGGGAGCCTGGTGGGCTACCGTCTATGGGGTTGCACAGAGTCGGACACAACTGAAGCGACTTAGCAGCAGCAGCAGCAGCTCTCAACATACTAAGTACTTTGTATGGCCCCAGGACTAGAAAACAATATCCTATACACACACACACAGTAAAAACTGTAAAGAAAAACAATACTAAAACTTATTTACAGGAAAATTTGAAACGATACATGATAAAGGCAACAAAAATGTATAAACTGGTAAAATATACTAATTTTGAAAAAAAAGAGGCCTTAAGACAAAAGGCATAATGAGGGTTAGAGAAGATCACTACACAATGACTGAAAGTTCAACTTATCAAGGAAACAACTCCAAACAAGTATACACCTAATAAAGTTCATTTAAAGTAGAAAAAAACAAAAAGTTGGTAGAATTTTAGAGAAAAATGGTAAACCCATTATCACACTCTTTTCAACTTAATTCTCCATCTTTTCTCAAACTGTCTTCCTCTTAGATCCAAAGAGAATGACACATAGACACCACTCCATTCCAAGCACAGAATGAATATTTTTGTTGTTTACCATCTCATATACACAGGCCAAATGACCAAGAAGGAAATTCATGAATTGCAAAGACTAATGGTCAATTCAGATATGTACTGAACTCTGCCAGAGGCTATCTCATCATTTAAGTAATAACAATGAACTGTCTGAAAAGTGTCCAGTACCAGGTGGCTGACTGCTGCCATCTGGTGGACTCAATGCTCATTTCAACTCCAATCATACTCGCTTAAACAGTTCTATCTAGTAAAACAGCACGTAACGCTCTTAAACTGTAATCTTTTCTGAACTTCCTTTATCTAAAGAAATAAGAGATGATGCCTCTAAATTAAGTATGTGTCCTCTCCATGTCTGTGAAGAAGGAAATGGCAACCCACTCCAGTATTCTTGCCTGGAGAATCTCAGGGACGAGGGAGCCTGGTGGGCTGCCGTCTATGGGGTCGCACAGAGTCGGACACGACTGAAGCGACTTAGCAGCAGCAGCTCTCCATGTCTGTGCAATTTAACAAGCTTCTGGTAATGACCTTTATTTTTTTTCCAAATCACACGTTTACATGGAGACAGAAAACTGTATCACCTAAAATCTTCCTGGAATTTAATATATCCACAAGACTACCAGTTTTCCTTATAACTACTGGAAAACTGTATTTTATACATTAAGTAATCATAGAGAATAGTTTTAATCACACCAATTATGCTTTATTCACATTGCATATAATCCACATTACTAGCAATTTTTCTTAAAATATGCATGTATAAATACATGCATACATGTCTGGTTCCCTTGCCTACCAGGCACACAGGAAAATTACACTTCCTGCCCACTCAATACATAAGATTAACTCAGTTTAGTAAACTGTGAGTAAAAGTACCATATGCCATCTGCAGGCCAAAGCAGTAACTGCATGTGTAAATCCTCTGACAGTAAACTGCTTGTGTGACATCCTCATTACCAGAGGAACAAACGGTCTCAGAAGGCCACGATGAAGCCCCAAGATCAAAGTGGCTTAGAACCTGAAGACAGCTGCCCTACAGAGTTGTCCAGACCTACAATAGACTTTGTAAAAGTAAAAAATAAACTTTCATTCTGTTGCTGCTGCTGCTAAGTCGCTTCACCCGTGTCTAACTCTGTGTGACCCCATAGATGGCAGCCCATCAGGCTCCACCGTTCCTGGGATTCTCCAGGCAAGAAAACTGGAGAGGGTTGCCATTTCCTTCTCCAATGCATGAAAGTGAAGTCATTCAGTCGTGTCCGACTCTTAGCAACCCCATGGACTGCAGCCTACCAGTCTCCTCCATCCACGGGATTTTCCAGGCTATCAGGTCACTGCAAATTGGCACTGAGAATACTACCACAACATAGCCTAGCCCAGGGTTTCTCAACAGCAGCACTACTAACATCTTGGGCTGGATAATTCTTTGTTGTGGGTGTTATCCTGTGTATTACAGGATGTTAAACAGTATCCCAGTGTCTACCCATTAGTTACTAGCAGCATTCCTCAATGTGACAAAAACATCTCTAGACACTGCCTTCCTCTACCTTGAGAAACTGAAAAATACAATATGCCTATGTGAATATATGCATGTATATTTATTTACGTAGAGCTGACCTTTGAACAACACAAGGTACAGTTGAAAATCCATGGTTAGCTTACAGGTGGCACCCCATATATGCTGTTCTCCACGTCCGCAGTTCCACATCCACAAACCCAACCTACCACAGACTGGGGTAGTACTGTAGTGCTTCTACTACTGAAATAAATTCACAGATAAGTAGACCCTCAAAACTCAAACCCATGTTGTTCAAAGGTCAACTACATTATGAATGCATATGAGACCATAATTAACTCAATCTTTATATGACACAAATATATGCTTTATTATGTATTTAAGACCAAGTATTTTGTAGACCCTTAAGAAATATGAATTCCCATTTCTCAGAAAGTTAATTCATAAACTTAGAAAAATCCAAACATCCCAAGTCTCTCTAATAGCAAAGTAAACAAAAGATTCTCAAATGGTACATAAATCCATACTACTATGCTGTTCATTTCGGAGGACTCATAGCTCCCAACTGGGTGGACATTTCCAATGGGTTCCAAGCCCTCTTCATCCCACATGTACGTTCCATCAGAGCTATCAGATGGAGAGAGTTCAAATGAAGAACCAGCTCTGTAATCTGTGTCTGGTGAAATCAAGTTATTTCCAGAAGCATGTTTTGAACATTCACTCCTGTCTTCAATTGAATTTTTAAAGGAGAGGGGGAAAAAAAGTTATTAGTTCACAAAACATAATTATTTGTTTCAAAAATATAAGCTTTAATAAACTGATATAGCAAAAGTTGGAAAAAAGTATTCATAATTAGTATATTCTAAATCTAAACAATAAAAAAATCAAGATGTAAAATCTTAAAAATAACCTACTGAAATATTTCCCAATAAATTTCATTGAGCCATCTTTCACTTCTGCAGTATTTCTGGAAATGTAAATAAAGCTTCATATTCTTTGAATATTTCCTAGGGTATTTATTTTTAAGCACTGCCCAGGAAACTCCTTACTCTGTGTTTATCATTTAATCTTGCAGTTGCTTCTTAATAAGGAAATAAATTGCTCCAGCAGTCATTCCTAACTAGAAGACCCTCAAGACAGTCAAGAGTTTATACCTATCTTCAGTGATCGCCTACTCTCCCTTGGCTGGACTACATGACTCTACCCAAATCTTCAGTCTGTTCTTTTTTCAGTCCAGACGGGCAGAAAGGTATATTTCCTCCAGTACTCAGCAACAGGGCTACCAAGTATAAGAAATGTCAAACAGGTGCTACCTCTCTTTTTTCGTTCAAAAAAAAAAAAAAGCTCCTGCAAAAGTATAACCATTAGATTTGCAAAGCAAGAAAATCTAAGTCTTCCTTAAAAAAAAAAAATAAAAATTTTCTAGGATAAAAAAAATCCATTAGATTGGACATAACGTCTATTAGTCCATTTACCCTTTGGTACAGCTTTACTCAACACACAGCAGTGATCTAGTTCCTAAGGGAAGAGATGGTTTAAAATAGGGTGCACTGATTGGAGGAAGCAGGGAAAAAAAATAAATTTTGAAACAAGCAGGAATAAGCCTGTGTATGACAAAGAACAAAGGTAAGATACTACAGGGGAATGGATGTTTTATGGATGCTGTTTTAGCATGAAAAATAGGACAAGGAACAAAAAGTCACAAGAACATTAAATGTTGCTCCGTTCCAATTTTGTCTAGATCCATCCCTCCATGAAATTGGTAGTATTTTGAAATTAATCAGAAGATAATCCTAAGTATAAACTCAGCTATGCTATCTAGAAGAAAGCAAAAAAATTAAGGACATTAATATTTACCAGAGACACTTATATCTATCCATTCATCAGTTTTACTGAAGGATTTTTCATTTTCCTTGGGGGAATCAAACATATCTTTTGGTGGTACATTTTCACACTTTTCTTCTTTGAGAGAAATCTCCTCTGGAGTTATTCTCGTTCTGTTGGAGTCTTCCATATCTATAAAATCATCACTGAAGTCTTCACTCAAATCATTCTTATCAGAAGACGACAGAGAAGACAAGGAGATATCATCCACATCGTCACTCAGGCATCTCATTTTAACATCGCGCGTCCCGGTCTGGTCACTCTCTGTTCCATACCTGTCATCTTCAGTTAGTTCTTGGTCCTTATCCACAGCTCTGTCTTTAGCCACAAGTACAGCATCTTCCTCTATACATGTGTCAGTAGGTGAATTTTTATTACCATTAACTGTGAGAGTCCCAGAAAACGGAGGTCGGCTAGATTTCAGAAGAGAGGGATGAACCATCCTATAACCGAAAGTGGAAGTTACACCCTGGCCGTTTGGTAAAGCCAACTTCTTTCCACCAGCAGCATAAGGCCTATTAAATCCAAATCCTAAATGTTCATTCCCATTGAGGACTTCTGACTGCCGGGAATTTCTTGTTAGCATGCTTGACCTCAGAGGCACTCTAATGGGTAGCTGTTGGTTCTGATAAGGCTTTGTAAGATCTGCAGCTCTACTGAAGGAATGTGATCTGGTTACAGATGAAGTGGAAGGAATGAATTCTGAATGGAATGTGAAAAACTCTGTGACCTTACCATTTTTTCACAAGCAAGCGACTTGATATTATCTAGAGATTGTGCTAAGCTTTCTCCGGAACTGCCTCTGGTGGCACAGGAGTTTGCTCTAGGCCTTTGTATGCTACCAGCTGATCGGTTTCCATAAAATCCATTCAACTGAGACTTTGGAGCACTGACTGAAGCAAATGAAGTCCTTCCTAACAATGTGCCTTTGGTGAATTTACCCAAATTAGATGGTCCGGACAAAGACTTTTGGTTTAACTCCTCTGCCGATGACACAAACATAGTGGATGGCTTTGCTAACTTTGACGTGAGCAGAGAAATATTTTTCAAACCTCCCTTCATCCCATTTTTATCAAACACTCCTTGAGTAGGTGCAACTTTTTCAGGATCAATTATTTTAGCATGTGAACTCTGAGTATTATTAGGCTCTTCAGGACTTTGTGCACTAAATTCATATTTATTTGCTGTTCTCCAGTTAAATGAATGGGACGATGAACAATCAGAGCCATTATTTTTGATGTAACTTTTGACGCTGCTACTCTTGGAAGTTCCCAACAAATTAACAGGTTTCCCACTTGGCATTGGCTGCAGTGTACTTCTTACAGATTTTGTTCCATACTTTGGCAACTTGGAACCCAAAAAAGTCTTGATTTGTGTTTTCTCTTCCATGAGCTATACGGTGCATTTGTTCTTAAAATTTGACAGAATCTGAGGAGACAAAAGAATAAACATTCCTAAATAAAGATCATAACATGGATTATCACATAATATAAATGCATATTCTTAAATAATTATACACAGGAAAGCCCAAAAGCTACTCATGATTCCTACAGAACTCTTAATAAATACTGAATGCACTAATTAATAACTTAATATTAAAAGAAAATAAAGAATAATCAAGTCTGTTAACTAGTTTTTACGTTTTAAAGCAATCATTAGGGTTATTTGTAAATTCTAATGTCTTAATTTTTTGCTTTACTTTTTAAAAAAGAGATTAAAATGAAATTTTTTTCTTTTTCAGAAAAAAAAAAAGAAAGAACATCTTTATAGGCACTTGTATAAACTTGGGCTATGGATGATGACAGCAAAATCCAGAAATAATAAAAATTAGACTACAAACCTGTACAGAAAATAACACTTCTATAGCATAACTTCCAATTTATAACCCAAATTATTTTTCTGTTTAGGAAGACCTTATTTTCTTGGGCTCCAAATCACTGTGGACAGTGACTGCAGCCATGAAATGAAAAGATGCTTGCTTCATGGAAGAAAAGCTATGATAAATCTAGACAACACATTAAAGGAGAAACATCACTTTGCCAACAAAGGTCCACAGCATCAAAGCTATGGTTTTTCCAGTAGTCACGTGCAGACGTGAGAGTTGGACCATAAAGAAGGCTGAGTGCTGAAGAACTGATGCTTTCAAACTGTGGTGCTGGAGAAGACTCCTGCAAGTCCCTTGGAGAGCAAGATCAAACCAGTCAATCCTGAAGGAAATCAACCCTAAATATTCATTGGAAGGACTGATACTGAAGCTGAAGCTCCAATATTTTGGCCACCTGATGCGAAGAGCCAACTCACTAAAAAAGACCCTGATGCTGGGAAAGACAGGGCAGGAGGAGAAGGAGGCAACAGAGGATGAGATGACTGGGTGGCATAATCAACTCAATGGACATGAGTTCGAGCAAACTCCAGGAGATGATAAAGGACAGAGAAGGCTGCAGTCCATGGGGTCGTAAAGAGTGACTAAACAACAACAACAATATCTCCTTTAAAAATAAAAATGTGGGATTTTGTTGTTGCTGTTTTTAAGCATACATGCTCTTACAAAAACTTTATACTTTAAACTTTCATTATTAAAGTTTATGGGAAGGATGCAGATAAAGAATCCAACAGCGGAAAAAAAAATATTCTGGCATTAAGGAATAAAATGTCAGCTGTCATTTTAAACAAATATCTCAAAAGTATATCTATCCAGAAATATAAACATACACTATAGTTAGTGCCAGAGGAGAAGCAAAATGATTTAGTAACATTGATTAATCCATTAATCTCAACCTCTCAAGATTTACTTTAAAGGTAATTAAAAAGACAATAAAAAGGTTCAAAGTACACACAAGAGCATAAAATGAGAAACAGAGTCCTCTATCTGAGTAACTACTATATTACAGTATGTCTTGTGATATTACAATTGAGAGTAATTTTAAATATTAAAAATATTAAGATGTCCCAACAGTAACAAAAATAAAATATGGCCACTATATGATTTCTGTGGTTATACAGAAATGTTATAAGACCACATACAAGAGCAAAATTCAAATAAAAGCAAATGCATGCCTTAAGGTCACTGGTTTTTTTTTAACCTATGTATCTTAAGACATTGTCTTTAATTTGTTGGTTTTATTTTTTCAATTAAAAAAAATTTATTCTAATTTCTGACCTTACACATTAGAGAGTTTCTAAAGTATGTACGTGTTAGTTATTAGTCAAGTCAAATGTACATAGTTAGAAAATCATACAAACATTTAAGTGAAAAATAATAAATAAATAAAAGATAGTGGGGTGAAACAGAATTACAGAACTTCCTATCCTCAATAATAAATAAAAGGGACAAAGTATACAAAATGTGTGTGTGTGTGTGTAATTTTTCAGCCAAAAACCCACCAGCTACAATCAAACAAGAAAATGCTTAAACAAAAAATCTCTAAATTTTAAAAAGTAGTGGCCAGAAGAAGATTCCGTACAGTGTGGTCGCTCCTAGCCTGACTACACTGCCTAGTAGGAGTAATGAGAGAAAACTGGTGAGTTAATAAAACTTGGAAACTAATAAATATCCTCTAGTTTGTATGGAAAGACCTGCTTAGGCTTGCCCTAGAAAAGCCGAGGAAAACATCTTCAGCACAGCTTTGAAACCTAAGCTGAAGCAGGCAGAGTGACTATTACATTAGAACAACTTTCTAAAATGTATATAGGCTTACTGATCAAATAAGCCAATATTACTCATACATAATGTTTGAGATTATGAAAATGTAAACTGCTTAAATTGAATGACTATTCTAACAAACATTTTATTTCAACAATAATTATGTTCATAGAAAATATATACTTAAACATCAGCTTACAGATAATTTCCAAGAAACTTAAGGAAAGAAAAGCTTAGACAAACTGCTGCTGCTGCTAAGTCGCTTCAGTCGTGTCCGACTCTGCGCGACCCCAAAGACGGCAGCCCAACAGGCTCCCCCGTCCCTGGGATTCTCCAGGCAAGAACACTGGAGTGGGTTGCCATTTCCTTCTCCAATGCATGAAAGTGAAAAGTGAAAGGGAAGTCGCTCAGCTCTGTCCGACTAGTAGCGATCCCATGGACTGCAGCCCACCAGGCTCCTCTGTCCATGGGACCCTCCAGGCAAGAGTACCGGAGTGGGGTGCCATTGCCTTCTCCTAGACAAACTAATTAATGGATAACCATTGGCTTGCTATATCATTTCTAAGTAAGAATACTAAAACTTTGATTACTGAGAATAATTTCAAGTTTGCCTATTTTGCTTCTTGTTATCGTATGCTACAGAAAGACTTGATCTTTGGGACATGTAAATGAACATGTTCATTTCTGTTACTTACAGAATCTGTACAGTGAATCCCATTTTTATAAAAGTAACATGATGAACAGATAAAAGATATCACATAGAGATATGTGATACATATATATATGTATATATATATACACCTGTATATTTAAACACAAAAAAATTGTTAATAGTGATTACCATTAGGGAAGTAAGAATTTTTTGAAAAGAAGGCTTCTTTTACTTTTAATCATTATTGCTTATTGTACTTTAAATATGCCAATATTTGCCACTTAAAATGTTTTAACCAAAAAACTCATTAAATTTTTTTAATGTATTTGGTATCAAACAAGTTCTTAAAAATTATAATAGTACATGAATATACTTAAAAAGACATAAAATAGAAGTCTAAATTAAAAAGCAGAAAAGGTTCTTTCAGTCAACAGATACCATTTCAATCTCTCCAAACTTCAACCTCAATTTAATGTGTCAATCTATTTTATCTTTAAAATTTTACACTAAATTCAGCATTTCCATTCCAAAATTCTAGTTTTCACCCTCACCTCTTTCTGCATGACTACAAAGGCTTCCTCCGTTATCAAGATTTCCACTTTACTTCTACACAGACTGTCAACAGTTATTCTCTCAAAGCACGGATCTGATCATTATCATTCTACAGATTAAAAACCACATGTGGCCCAGGAACAATAAAATAAAACCCAAGCCCACTGTACAGAGATCAAGCTTCTCTGTTAGGCTCCACCCTATCGCTGCATGACTGTCCATTCAAGCCAAGATACATTTCTATCACTCCTCAAAATCTATCCTCTACTTCATACCTTCTATGCCCTTGCTAAAGTTGTAAAACCACTTGGAAGACCCCATTCTCCAAGTAAAACAGCACTACACCCACAAACCTTTCCAGTTAAAACTAATCCTTCATCCTTCTCTACTCCCTTCACACCACTAATAGAGCTGAGTCTGTCTTATAATTGCATGCGTGTCTGTCTGGCCCAAAAGAAGGTATGAGGGCATATTTGGTGCCTACTATAGGAGCACAAATATGATAGACCCTCAACTTTTAAGTAAACTCATAATCTTAGTGTAAATTAATTTAATAAATAGTAAGTCAAGACTGAAAAGTAATAATTTCATTTTGTGGTAATGGCCCTGAGCAATCCATTCAGAAGGATTCTAAGGTGAAATCTAGACTCTGCAGTAAAGAATTGTGATCAAACAGCAACATCTGCCATGAGCAGGAAAAGAGACAGCATACCTATGCCAGATGACCACCATCCCTATTTTCTGATAATAACCTTTACCACAAAACACAGTACAAATCCTTTCAGGATGACCATAAGGACACTGGTAATGATAGCAGATATCAGGGCCATCCTACAAATCACTAGAGAACCCACATTAATGCTCTGTCCTCTGGTGAGTCATCTGTGAGTCAGAAAGGCTTTAATATTCCCCTGCCAGTCACGAGTAGACAAGGAACGGAACATTCTTTCCTTCTCTAAACTTCTACTTGACAGTCCGAAATAAGGGTAATACATGTTATCTCCCAAGAACATCTTAAGTATTAATAACTGAGAGGCATAAGTCCACAAGAAAGACACTGTTACTAACAAAATGCTTAGGGTGCTATCACTTGGGGAAAAAAAAAAAAGATTAGAACTTAAATGTACTATTTCCTACCAAGAATATTTATTGATTTCTAAATGCGCAAATAATTGCAACATAAATGATATCAATCATCTTGGACTGTGGTCTTTCTTGAGACAAAGCTAATCTGACAGCTCAGCTATAAAGTTTCCTTATTTGCTTGCATTATGAATGCCATCACTTCATTTGTTGATAAGCTAACTTCTGGTCTTCAAATACTCATGAAACTTTCTCCTATATTTGTTTATAACTTTGAGGCAGACATTGTGAGTCGGCTTCATTTTAGGAGCTATGACACGCAGTCCCCATTATGCAACTGAACAAGGCAGTCATAATGATTTGAGAAAAAGTACACGTTGACTACACAATCTAATGATATAATCTTCTCTGAAATACTTTACAATTGTCTTTGAGTTCTAATTTAATGGTGAACTAAGAATAATTCATGGTACAGGATTTGGAAATGTCCGAGATTTTCTGAGTTACTTTCTATAAGAGTAATCTTTTTTTAAGTACAGTACATTTAAAGTATGTAATTCTGTATGGTAGAAACCTGTATGTGGGTCAAGAAGCAACAGTTAGAATCCTGTATGGAACAACTGAGTGGTTCGAGACTGAGATAGCACTACGACAGGGCTGTCTGCTGTTACCCTGTTTGTTCAATCTATCTGTTGAGCACATCATGAGAAATGCCAGGCTGGATGAGTTACAAGCTGGAATCAAGATAAGTGGGATTCATGTTGATATCTGGCAGAAAACAACAAAATTCTATCAAGCAATTATTCTTCAATTATAAAATAAATAAATGAAAAATAAAATGCATTAAAGAAAAAAAAGATAGGCTCAACAATCTCAGATACGTGGATGATACCACTCTAATGCCAGAAAGCAAAGAGGAACTGAAGAGTCTCTTAATGAGGATGAAGGAGGGGAGTGAAAAAGCTGGCTTAAAACCAAACATTAAAAAAACTAAGATCATGGCATCCAGACCCATTCAGTTCAGTTCAGTCGTGTCTGACTCTTTGTGACCCCATGAGTTTACTCAAACTCATATCCATCGACTCAGTGATGCCATTCAGCCATCTCATCTTCTGTCGTCCCCTTCTCCTCCTGTCCCCAATCCCTCCCAGTCTCCACGTCTGCGTCTCCACTGCTGCCCTGCAAACAGGTTCATCGGTACCGTCTTTCTAGAATCCATATTCATGCATTAACATACAATATTTGTGACTACACAGTTATTTTAAAATACTGCTTTATCGATACAGAATTGATTTACAATGCTGTGTTAGTTTATGGTGTGCAGAAAAGTGATTTAGTTATACATGTATACAATAGTTTGCATTTGCTAATCCCAAACTGCTAATCCATCCCTCCCCCACCTGCCCCCTACTAGTTTTAACATTGTCTATCCCCTCCCCTGCTTTGTCTCCTTAGCACTTTTCACCAGCTAACATACTATTTTTTTTTCTTATTTATCTTGTTTAATGTCTATCTCATTCCCCTCAAATACTCTTTGAGGGGAGTAGTCCTTGTTTTATTCATTGCTTTATCCCAACACTTACATACATATTTTTTAACAAGTGAGTGATAAAGCTAGAATTTAGAGCCACCTCTCCCTGACTCGAAAGTCATTGTTTTTCAACAATGCCCTCCTAAGCAAGCCACCATCAAAGCAAGTACATAACAACCTCAAAGAGAAACAAGGCAACAGCATTATTTTTTAACTAGATGCCACCATGATGCCACCTGCTACGACTGTAACATGAGACAGCTAAGGAAAGAAAACGACGCTCACATATTTGTTTTTAAAAATATGTTTACTATCAAGACACCCATACATATGGTCAGGCCGTATGGACTTTGCCAGAAGTGAAGTCCCATTTGGAACGAATGTTGAGCAATGGATCTGTGTCCTGACAGCAGCCACCCATGCCTCAAGGCTCTGCACAGGTGCCCAGTGAGTGAACAGAGGCTTTCTTCAGTGTCTCGGAAGCTGGAACGGGGAGGCATGTAAACAGAACAAACAAGGATGACTGTGGGGGTCATGGATCTGGAAGGAGCAGACTTTTTTTTTACTTTTTTTATTGAAGGATAATTGCTTATAGAATTTTGCTGTTTTCTATCAAACCCCAACATGAATCAGCCATAGGTATACATATATGCCCTCCCTTTTGAACCTCCCTCCCATCTCCCTCCCCCTCCTCTAGGTTGATACAGAACCCCTGTTTGAGTTTCCTGAGACATACAGCAAATTCCCATTGGGCTATCTATCTTACATTTGGTAATGTTAGTTTCCATGATGCTTTTTCCATACATCTCACCCTCTCCTCCCCTCTCCCCATGTCCATAAGTCTATTCTCTGTGTCTGTTTCTCCATTCAGTTCAGTTCAGTCGCTCAGTTGTGTCCGACTCTTTGTGACCCCATGAATTGCAGCACGCCAGGCCTCCCTGTCCATCACCATCTCCCAGAGTTCACTCAAACTCACATCCATTGAGTCAGTGATGCCATCCAGCCATCTCATCCTCTGTCATCCCCTTTTCCTCCTGCCCCCAATCCCTCCCAGCATCAGAGTCTCTTCCAATGAGTCAACTCTTCGCATGAGGTGGCTAAAGTACTGGAGTTTCAGCCTCAGCATCATTCCTTCCAAAGAACACCCAAGGCTGATCTCCTTTAGAATGGACTGGTTGGATCTCCTTGCAGTCCAAAGGACTCTCAAGAGTCTTCTCCAACACCACAGTTCAAAAGCATCAATTCTTCGGTGCTCAGCTTTCTTCACAGTCCAACTCTCACATCCATACATGACCACTGGAAAAACCATAGCCTTGACTAGATGGACCTTAGTCGGCAAAGTAATGTCTCTGCTTTTCAATATGTTATCTAGATTGGTCATAACTTTCTTTCCAAGGAGTAAGCGCCTTTTAATTTCATGGCTACAGTCACCATCTGCAGTGATTTTTGGAGCCCAAAAAGATAAAGTCTGAAACTGTTTCCACTGTTACCCCATCTATTTCCCATGAAGTGATGGGACAGGATGCCATGATCTTCGTTTTCTGAATGTTGAGCTTTAAGCCAACTTTTTCACTCTCCTCCTTCACTTTCATCAAGAGGCTTTTTAGCTCCTCTTCACTTTCTGCCATAAGGGTGGTGTCATCTGCATATCTGAGGTTATTGATATTTCTCCCAGCAATCTTGATTCCAGCTTGTGTTTCTTCCAGCCCAGCGTTTCTCATGATGTACTCTGCATATCAACTTTTTCACTCTCCTCTTTCACTTTCATCAAGAGGCTTTTTAGTTCCTCCTCACTTTCTGCCCTAAGGGTGGTGTCATTTGCATATCTGAGGTTATTGATATTTCTCTTGGCAATCTTGATTCCAGCTTGTGCTCCTTCCAGCCCAGCGTTTCTCATGATGTACTCTGCATAGAAGTTAAATGAGCAAGGTGACAATATACAACCTTGACATATTCTTTTTCCTATTTGGAACCAGTCTGTTGTTCCATGTCCAGTCCTAGTTCTAACTGTTGCTTCCTGCCCTGCATACAGGTTTCTCAAGAGGCAGGTCAGGTGGTCTGGTATTCCCATCTCTCTCAGAATTTTCCACAGTTTATTGTGATCTACACAGTTAAAGGCTTTGGCATAGTCAATAAAGCAGAAACAGATGTTTTTCTGGAAGTCTCTTGCTTTTTTGATGATCCAGCGGATGTTGGCAATTTGATCTCTGGTTCCTCTGCCTTTTCTAAAACCAGCTTGGACATCTGGAAGTTCACAGTTCACGTATTGCTGAACCCATTACTTCAAGGCAAACAGAGGGAGAAAAGGTGGAAGTAGTAGCAGATTTCCTCTTCTTGGGCTCTCAGATCACTGTGGATGGTGACTGCAGCCGTGAAATCAGAGAGGTTTGTTTCTTGGCAGGAAAGCTATGACAAACCTGGACTGTGTGTTGAAAAGCAGAGACATCACTCTGCCGACAAATGTCCGTATAGTCAAGGCTGTGGTCTTCCCAATGGTCACATACAGTTTTGAGAACTGAACTGTAAAGAAGGCGGAGCACCAAAGAATTGATGCCTTCAAACTGGGGTGCTGGAGAAGATTCCCGAGAGTCCTTGGACAGCAAGGAGATCCAACTAGTCAGTCTCAAGAGAAATCAACCCTGAATACTCACTGGAAGGACTGATGCTGAAGTTGAAACTGCAGTATTTTGGTCATTTGATGCAACAGCCAACTCAATGGAAAAGTTTCCTGATGCTGGGAAAGATTGAGGGCAGAAAGAGAATGAGATGGCTGGATGGCATCACCAATGAAATGGACATTAACTTGGACAAACTTTGGGAGATGGTGAGAAACAGAGAGGCCTGGCATGCTGTGGTCCACAATGTCACTAACACTCAGACACAACTGGGCAACTGTACAACAAATTCACATTTAAAAGAATTTCCAAAATGACTTATAAATTCCCTATTTAAAAAACTGTAAATCAAAGTTTTTTGTTTTCATAAGGAATCCACAACTGGATGGAAGAGGAAAAGCAGGAGCCAATATCACTAAGCACTTATACAACAGGTACCATCCTGATCACTTTGTCCCTGTTAACTGCTTGATCGCCCTAATATTATAAGGTGGTAGAGTTCATCCTATTTTAAATGGATAAACCAAGATTCAGAAAAGCTAAAACATTTGTCCAAGGTCACAAGTTCAGAAATTACTGAAGAGAATCCAGGTTCAAGTCCATTGACTTCAGGATCCATGCAGACTGCCTTCCGGACAAAGGAATGAATATTCTGAGTTTACTGACAGCTTGGGACAAGAGTGAAGGAACTGGACAGCGGAGGTTAGAGGAGAAACATGAAGACTGCAAAGAATGCAGGTAACGATTAAAGAAGTTTTTGCAGAGAAACAAGTAAGAGCTTTCAGTTTTTCAAATTCCTTTCATATCCATTACCCTATCATCAGAGGAACCACCTACTCAAATTCTTTTTTTAGTTTTTCAAGTAGCTTTTAAGGAGGTATGAATTTGCATGCATTTCAGGGCTTTTACATAGGCATAAATTCATTCCAGAGTCCAAGAGCAATTAACTGAACAACAATGCTGATGACTACATGCCCCTACCAGTCAATTCTGGAAACTTGCTTTCACATTCAGATAACTACATCTTAATTTTTTAAAAGGATTTTTTTTTTAACCTTGTGTCACTCAACCAAATCCCCTTCTATGTCAAGTTGATTCAAAGACTTGATTGTAGCAATTAAATAAGCAAAAATGGCATCCTCAAAAATAAAACAATACAACTTCATTCCAGCTTCTTCATGGCTTTAAAGAGTGCACACCAAGCTTAATTCCATAGTTTTTTAAGTCAAGCTGAACTTTTTGTCCTCAGGCTACAACTTTTTCTCAAGCAGATGAGGATCAAAGCAATTCTGGATTCAAAGTCTCAAAATGAATTTGTGTTTTAGGAACATTAAATGATGTTATTAAATATAAGTATATTATAGATACTAGTTGTATCTTCTAAGTATATTACCTCCTGAAACTTAAATTTAAGGAACAAAGAGAATACTAATAGGTAAAGAAGAACTAACTGCAAGCTCCTTTGGCCAAACCACAAAAGTTCTCTCTCCAAATTTTACTGTTCAGTTCAGATAAAACTCAATAACTGCACAGGGTATCCAAATGAAGGTGGACTCCCACTTCTTATCAACAAGCCAAGAAGCATTCCTCAGATCACTCCAGGTTTATGTTCCCTTCACTGGAGCCAAGTTTTTGAGAATACAAACTATGCCTTTCACTCATTTGTTTCCTCACTGTGGTCTTAGTGAGGAAATTAAGTGGCTGGCACATAACTGGCATTTTATAAATGCAGGTTGAAAGCAAGAAAAGCATATTCCTTAACAGTGACTTTCTGAGAACAGTGTTAGTTTTACCTCAAATCAACAATATAAACATCTATGCGTATAAAACATAACACAACGTGGCACAAATATAAGCTTCTATTTATAAACTCCTACTTTCCTAGGTAGAACAGGCACCCAAATTCATGACACTAGCTTTTTTCTCCACCCCTCCTCAAACCACACTTCGTTATTAAATCCAGTAAAGAAGGCAATCTCTTCCTTGTTAGCTTTCTTCTTAAGAATTTACTCCAGTTTGGAATCTCATTCCCTATCCACACCCATGCACACCTAACTCTGGTTTTTTCCAAGGAACCTAAAACTTTTGGCCTAAAACTTCTTTAAAAAAAATAAATAAATTACAAAAGAAATGGGATGACACAGTCAGTCTTAGTCTGATTGTGCTCTTTAAATGCTGACTCTCTGTGTGACTTAATCACAAAGTATTTGAGATAATTACTCCACAACTTTTAAAAGAAGTAGCATAGTCATATTTTAACTTTCTTTTTTCTTTTGGCCGCATAGCTTGTTGGATCTTAGTTCTCCAACCAGGGATCGAGCCCACATTCCCTTCAGTGCAAGTGCGGAGTCCTGACCACTGGACTAGCAGGAAACTCCTGTAACATTTTTAAAAAGTAAAAACCCTCAAGCTAGTTAATAGCATTTAATCAATCCCCTGAGGCACTGGCACTCCGAATTTTCTTGATTTGGCAAAAATCAGAATGATTAAGGTTAGGTGCAGCATTTGCCTAATGTAAGAGCAATCTCATTGTGCTTAGGACTAACTCAATTCAACCTCTTCCTCTGCAGGGAAGCTCCACTTCTATCACTGCATACCTCCACCTCAGATTACTACAACACATTTTTATTAAGCATCAATGAGACCGATAAGGCATATAGGTTAAGATACAATGCCTGTCAGGAGGAGCTTAAGCTCTGGCAAAGGAAGGAAAGTTTTCATCATGGCAACAACTTAGAACATATTAATTGAGTCATCAAACATGTATTGAAAGCCTTTTTAAAGACTTCCCTGGTGGCTCAGATGGTAAAGCGTCTGCCTGAAATGCGGGAGACCTGCGTTCAATCCCTGGGTGGGGAAGATCACCAGTAGCAACCCACTCCAGTATTCTTGCCTGGAAAATTCCATGGACAGAGGAGCCTGGTGGGCTACAGTCCATGGGGTCACAAACAGTAGGACACAGCTGAGCGACTTCACTTTCACTGAAACACTGACTACAAATCAGGCTGTGCTTGAGGCTGTAGATACAACAGACACTCCAATACAGAGAAAAGACATACAGACAAGCAAAAGGCAACAAAGTACTATACTTGCTATAGGAAAGCATACCACCAGGGCACAAAAAGAAAAGCACTTCACTGGCAGAAGGGGTTTTCACAAATGGTGCCACAGACGAAGTCAATGCTTGAGTTGAATCTCAAATGATACATAGAAAATAATAATAAAGACACTGAATATGAGAACCAATACAGCCTAAGAGCATAAAGAAAAGCAAAGAACCAGCATGGCACATTCAGGAAACTTATTAAACAAGGGTAGTGAACAGGGTTCAAAGATGCAACAGGAAAAAAGAGAAGGTGAAAGGGGAAAATACAGTCCATGAAAGGCTTTAAATGTCATATTAAGAATTTGAACTCTACTACGGCAGTTAGGAAGTCAAAAGGTTTTAAGCCAGAAAACAACAATGATCTGATCTGAATTTTGAAAACTGACTCTGATTTCAGTATGAAGTTTGGATCAAAGGAAGGGAAACAGAATAAGAGGTTTTAACATGAGAAAGATGGCAAGGATTGTAGCAAAAAGATTAGGGGAAAAGGTACAAATAAAAAAGATATTAGCAATACTGAATTTTGAGAACTTTATCACAATTGTAGACACAAAATGAGAGACAATACTTAATGAATAATTGACTGACTGATTAGGTACAGGAGATGGAAATGGATGAATAACTGACTGACTGATTAGATGCAGAGAGAAAAGGATTCAGGATTCTGGGTTTGTCTGGCTGAAGAGAGGGTGGTACCTTTAACTGAAGGCAAATATTATACATGAGGAAACAGACCATGAACTTAGCATGCCAAGCTGACCTTGAGGGACCTACAGAGGGTGCTAGTGGGGGTGTTTACTAGCCATGGAAAGGAGTCTGAAATGCAAGGGCAAGGGCAAGGTCCGAATGAGAGATGATGATTTGGAATTTGTGACTACAGAGATAACTGTCAAATGTTCCACCAGAAACAGGTGAGGTCACCTGGGGAAAATGTAGAAAAAGGAAAAAAAGACTGAGGGCACTATCCAGGGTATCACCAACATTTAAGAAATGAAGAAGAAAACAACAACAACAAAAAGGCAGCTGAGAATGCATAATCCAAGGGAAGAAAAGAACTGGAAGAGAATTTGAAAAATGATAATAGGCAGTAGTGTCAAATTCCACAGATAAGCAAAGAAAAACTGAATACTGAAAAGAATGATCACCCTTTGGCAGTTTGCAAATTTGGTCACCTTTGCCAGAGGAGTTTCAAGGGATACGATGAGGCACAGAAAACTAACTATAGAGATCTCAAGAGTAAATAAAAGATAAAGAAATGGAGTCAGGAAGTGTGACCCATTCTTTCAAAGACTAAAAAGAAAAACGCAATAACTTGAGAGGATATAAAGGTAATAGTTTTGGTTTTTTCTAGTTTTGGACAAAGGTCCATCTAGTCAAAGCTATGGTTGTTCCAGTAGTCATGTATGGTTGTGAGAGCTGGACTATAGAGAAAGCTGAGCACCGAAGAATTGATGCTTTTGAACTGTGGTGTTAGAGAAGACTCTTGAGAGTCCCTTGGACTGCAAGGAGATCAAACCAGTCCATCCTAAAAGAAATCAGTCCTGAATATTCATTGGAAGGACTGAAGATGAAGCTCTAATAATTGGCCACCTGATGCGAAGAACTGACTCACTAGAAAAGACCCTGATGCTGGCAAAGACTGAAGGCAGGAGGAGAAGGGGACGCCAGAGGACGAGATAGTTGGATGGCATCACCGACTCGATAAGACATGAGTTTGAGCAAGCTCTGGGAGTTGGTGATGGACAGGGAAGCCTGGCACGCTGCAGTCCATGGGGTCACAAAGAGTCGGACATGACTGAGAGGCTGAACTCAACACGTACTTAAGTCTAAGAAGATACGTCTCACCACCTAAAGGTATCAGAAGTGGCTAAGAAATCAAGAGATGAAAATGAAAAGCAATTCTCTATACAGGAACATGCCATAAAAGCACTGGAAGTCGAACTGTCTGATTCAAATGATGCAGAGAGAAATTCTAAAAGCAGTTTGGGGAAGGAATCTTAAGTAAAAGGAGAGATAATGAACTGGAAGCCAGTCAGCTTCATCATTAAAAGGAAATTAAGGAACAAATAAAGAAAAATGAAGCTATAAAATGACAACTGGGAAATTTTAAGTGAGACAAGACAGATGAAAGAAGACATGTTTCTGTCAAGAAGTAGCAGGTGAACTTCAGGGAAAGCTAAAACTTATTATAGAATAACTAAAAGGCAAAGAGATGTTGAAAGAGAATACAAACACAAGTAGGCAATGATTATTAAAGGAGAAAAACAGCAAGTACAAATTCACACTGATATAATTGAGAAATAAAAATCAAAACCATCTGAAGGTGAAAAACAACTGTTATTTGGGATGAATTACAAAATCCATGGGGTCGCAAAGAGTCTGACACGACTTAGCGACTGAACAGCAGCAGCAGAGTAATACTGGAATGGACCACCATGAGGGAAAGTGCCAGCAAAGCAGACAGAAGTTGCAGACAACCTCAAAAGGATTCTTCCGAATTCTATAATCAAGCTGCTGATGAAAGACTAAGGTAGAAAAAGATTGTAAAATGGTGACAGACTCTTCCTATGGAGTGCTACCATTAGTGGGTAATAGTGGTCTTACTTTCAGGTCAAAGAAATGAGGCATGTCACATTCAGCGGACTTAGAGCAAGAAACATGCCTGCAATGTTTTTAACATCTGAAATAGTGCTATAAAATGTAATTATTTTATGTAAACATTTTTATTTTGTAAGTGTCTTATATAAGGAAAATCAATGTAGAACCTAAGATAGTTACAGCTTCAGCAGTTTTTATAAAACTCAGCTGGATTTTTTAAAATTAATTTTGCAACATTTCAGTCATCTTTGTATTAAATTTTAGAAATTATAGATCTGTTGTAGTCCTAAAGCAGTTTTTTTCTACTTAATCAATGCCCTTGCTACAAATACAACAATAAGATGGAAGAGAAAATAGCAGAAGGCATCATGTGTAGTGGAAGTATTTCATGACACTATAGTTTCAGGCATGCATGTCTGTGTGTGTGTGCAAGCATGTAAAATGTTCTGAACATTATATGTTCAAATACACAAGGATAAAACATTCTATTGCAACATCTTAGAAACTTTTAAAATGTAAAGACCCTACCAACAAACTTTTGCGTATACATAAAACTTTGGACTGGCTGTCAGTAATCCAGAGACTTGCTCCCCTCATTCCTCCCCTTTCCCCAGACCTGAGTAGACACTGTCACATGATGGTCAGCGTAAAGGACTACATGGGGCTGGTCAAAAAGTTCTCTGCCCATTCATCTGTGGATGGACATCTAGGCTACTTCCATGTCCTACCTACTGTAAACAGTGCTGCAGTGAACACTGAGGTACATGTATCTTTCTCAGTTTGGGTTTCCTCAATACCACTTCTATGCCTAGAAGTGGTATTGCTGGGTCAGATGGCAGTTTTATTCCTAGCTCCTTAAGGAATCTCCATACTGTCTTCCACAGTGGCTGTATCAGTTTACATTCCTACCAGCAGCACAAGAGGGTTCCCTTTTCTCCACACCCTCTCCAGCAATTGTTGTTTGTGGATATTTTGATGATAGCCATTCTGACTGGTGTGAGGTGATATCTCATTGTAGTTTTTGATTTGCTTTCTCTAATAATGAGCAGTGCTGAGCATCTTTTCATGTGTTTATTAGCAATCTGTATGTCTTCTTTGGAGAAATGTGTTTAGGTCTTTTGCCCACTTTTTGACTGAGTTGTTTGTTTTTCTGGTGTTAAGTTGCATAAGCTGCTTGTGTATTCTGGAAATTAATCCTTTGTCAGTTCCCTCATTCTTTTTAAATGTCCGTAGTCGGACATGACTGAGCGACTGAACTGAACTGAACTGAATGCTCATCTAATAAAATGTGATTCTTTTCACATATCAATTCAAAAGAATGATTTTAATCAATTTTATTTTCTAAATTTAACTACTAATATCCAATGGTGTTATCGCCTATTATTTTGGATTCTACAAACATAAAATAATGTTTTATAAGAAAACAGCTGTCCAAGTATTCAAATAAACATCTTGAAGTTTGGACATTACTATAATTCAATTCTAAAGACATGTCTCTGTAAAAACAAAGTATGGATTCATTTTTAAGTCTACTTTTAAATATGTTAGTTACATAAGTAAAATTTTTCTCAGAAAAAACCTTTCTAAACTTTAGTTATAATTACCATTTAATTATTAGTTTTAACTGAAAGTAATATCAAAATAGTATCCTATTTCAGGAAAGTAGGGATCACATTATTGATAGAAAAAAGTCAAATAATGTACTAGCGGTCTGCCTTGGTACCTTCAAGAAATAATTTAGACAGGAAAGAATACCCACCAATCTCTCATTTAAACAATCTCAGGTCTCTTAGCCAATTTAATACATTACTGCAGAAAAATTAAAGCGTGTTTAAATCTCAAGGAAATAAATGTTGGGCCTTAATTTAGCTTTAGCAAATTGGAAGTGGTCAAACAGGAGATGGTGACAGAGAACATCGACATATGAGGAATCAGTGAACTCAAATGGACTGGAATGGGTGAATTTAACTAAGGTGACCATTACATCTATTACTGCGGACAGGAATCCCTCAGAAGAAATGGAGTGGCCATCGTAGTCAACAAGACTCCGAATGCAGCACTTGGAGCAGTCTCAAAACTCACAGAATGATCTCTGTTCGTTCCCAAGGCAAACCACTCAATACCACAGTAATCCACGTCTATGCCCTGACCAGTAATACTAAAGAAGCTGAAGTTGAACAGTTCTATGAAGACCTACAAGACCTTCTAGAATTAACACCTGAAAAAGATGTCCTTTTCATTATAGGGGACTGGAATGCAAAAGTATGTAGTCAAGAAACACCTGGAATAACAGGCAAATTTGGCCTTGGAGTACAAAATGAAGCACAGCAAAGGCTAACAGAGTTTTGCCAAGAGAATGCACTGGTCATAGCAAACACCCTCTTCCAACAACACAAAAGAAGACTCTACACATAGACATCACAAATGGTCAATACCAAAATCACACTGACTATATTCCTTGCAGCCAAAGATGGCGAAGCTCTATACAGTCAGCCAATACAAGACCAGGAACTGACTGTGGCTCAGACCATGAACTCCTTATTGACAAATTCAGACTTAAATTGAAGAAAGTAGGGAAAACTACTAGACCATTCAAGTTTGACCTAAATAAAATCCCTTACAATTATACAGTGAAAGTGAGAAATAGATTCAAGGGATTAGATTTGATAGAGTGCATGAAGAACTATGGACGGAGGTTCATGCCATTGTAGAGGAGGCAGGGATCAAGATGATCCCCAAGAAAAAGAAATACAAAACGGCAAAATGGTTGTCTGAGGAGGTCTTACAAATAGCTGAGAAAAGAAGAGAAGCTAAAGAAAAAGGAGAAAAGGAAAAATTGAATCCATCCATTTGAATGCAGAGTTCCAAAGAATAGCACAGAAAGATAAGAAAGGCTTCCTCACTGATCACTGCAAAGAAATAGAGGAAAACAATAGAATGGGAAAGACTAGAGATCTCTTTAAGAAAAGCACACATACCAAGGGAACATTTCATGCAAAGATAGGCACAATAAAGGATAGAAATGGTATGGACCTAACAGAAGCAGAAGATATTAAGAAGAGGTGGCAAGAATAACAGAAGAACTATGCAAAAAAGATCTTCAGGACCCAGATAACCACGATGGTGTCATCACTCACCTAGAGCCAGACATCCTGGAATGTGAAGTCAAGTGGGCCTTAGGAAGCACGACTACGAACAAAGCTAGTGGAGGTGACGGAATTCCAGTTGAATTATTTCAAATCCTAAAAGATGATGCTGTAAAAATGCACTCAATACACCAGCAAAGTTGGAAAACTCAACAGTGGCCACAGAACTGGAAAAAGTCAGTTTTCATTCCAATCCCAAAGAAAGGCAATGCCAAAGAATGCTCTAACTACCGCACAATTACATTCATCTCACATGCTAGTAAAGTAATGCTCAAAATTCTCCAAGCCAGGCTTCAACAGTACGTGAACCGTGAACTTTCAGATTTTCAAGCTGGTTTTCGAACAGGCAGAGAAACCAGAGATCAAATTGCCAACATCTGCTGGATCATAGAAAAAGCAAGAAAAACACCTACTTCTGCTTTATTGACTACGCCAGAGCCTTTGACTGTGTAAATCATAACAAACTGTTGAAAATTCTTCGAGAGATGGAAATACCAGACCATCTGACCTGCCTCCTGAGAAATCTGTATGCTGGTCAAGAAGCAACAGTTAGAACTGGACATGGAACAGACTGGTTCCAAATTGGGAAAGGAGTATGGACCCAGATAACCACGATGGTGTCATCACTCACCTAGAGCCAGACATCCTGGAATGTGAAGTCAAGTGGGCCTTAGGAAGCACGACTACGAACAAAGCTAGTGGAGGTGACGGAATTCCAGTTGAATTATTTCAAATCCTAAAAGATGATGCTGTAAAAATGCACTCAATACACCAGCAAAGTTGGAAAACTCAACAGTGGCCACAGAACTGGAAAAAGTCAGTTTTCATTCCAATCCCAAAGAAAGGCAATGCCAAAGAATGCTCTAACTACCGCACAATTACATTCATCTCACATGCTAGTAAAGTAATGCTCAAAATTCTCCAAGCCAGGCTTCAACAGTACGTGAACCGCGAACTTTCAGATTTTCAAGCTGGTTTTCGAACAGGCAGAGAAACCAGAGATCAAATTGCCAACATCTGCTGGATCATAGAAAAAGCAAGAAAAACACCTACTTCTGCTTTATTGACTACGCCAGAGCCTTTGACTGTGTAAATCATAACAAACTGTTGAAAATTCTTCGAGAGATGGAAATACCAGACCATCTGACCTGCCTCCTGAGAAATCTGTATGCTGGTCAAGAAGCAACAGTTAGAACTGGACATGGAACAGACTGGTTCCAAATTGGGAAAGGAGTATGTCAAGGCTGCATACTGTCACCCTGCTTATTTAACTTATATGCAGAATACATCATGCAAAATGCCAGGTTGGATGAAGCACAAGCTGGAATCAAGACTGCCCGGAGACATATCAATAACCTCAGATATGCAAATGACACCACCCTTTATGGCAGAAAACAAAGAACTAAAAAGCCTCTTAAAGAGGAGAATGAAAAAGTTGGCTTAAAACTCAACATTCAGAAAACTAAGATCATGGCATCCAGTCCCATTACTTCATGGCAAATAGATGGGGAAACAATGGAAATAGTGAGAGACTATATTTGGGGCAGCTCCAAAATCACTGCAGATGGTGACCACAGCCATGAAATTAAAAGACACTTACTTCTTGGAAGAAAAGCTATACCAACCTAGACAGCATAATAAAAAGCAGATACATTACTTTGTCGACAAAGGCCAGTCTAGTCAAAGCTATGGTTTTCCCAGTTGTCATGTATTTATATAAAGAAAAATGAGTGCCGGGTAAGAATTCATGCTTTTGAACTGTGGTGTTAAGGAACACTGTTGAGAGTCCCTTGGACTGCAAGGAGATCCAACCAGTCAATCCTAAACCAAATTATTCCTGAATATTCACTGGAAGAATATGATGCTGAAGCTGAAACTCATTCAATACTTTGGCCACGTGATGCGAAGAACTGACTCACTAGAAAAGATCCTGATGCTGGGAAAGATTGAAGGCAGGAGAAGGGGACGACAGAGGATGAGGTGGTTGCATGGCATCACTGACTCGATGGACATGAGTTTGAGTGAACTCCAGGAGTTGGTGACAGGGAAGCCTGGCGTGCTGCAGTCATTGAGGTTGCAAAGAGTTGACACAACTGAACTGAATTAATTCTAGTTGGAATGACATTATGAGCTGTACATTCTATCCTTTTTTATTAAACTTTAACTCTTTCTTAAAAATGTCTTCCTGTAATTCTACTCCCTAACAAAACTGTTCTCGTTACTTTATTTCCCTTTTCAATTGTATCTATATGCCAAAATCAGCTATGATAAATATCTAGAAACAATTTAACATTCTACTCTTTAAATATCATTTTTTATAAACATTCCCCATATCTATACAGTTATAGTTACTTTAAAGGCTACAATATACTATACTTAATTTATATACTATAAATTACTTTACCACAAGTTACTGTACCAATTATGAGTATATTTATCTTTCAATAAACCACTTTTATTTAGAGCTACCCTGGTGTAAGGGTGAAGAATCATCAAGACGCAAAACAAAGCATTTACAAATGTTTTAGCCTAGCAAAACCAAGAGAATGTATTATTATTGTTGTCAAGTAGTTTAAGCCCAAAAGAGGCAGAACTGGGAACAGTGGATGGAAATAACGGAAAGGTAGTTTTCAGTCCAAAAAATGAAAATTTTTCCAACTGTCAGAATTTACTCAACAAGTTAATGCATTCAGAAACAAGACAGATAATCACTTGCCAGAGACAGTGCAGACTCTTACCCTGAGTGGCAGAAGAACTAGAAAGCCCCCCAGGTCTCCCTGTACTGGAGTATTCAAATAGTTATTAATGACTCGCTAAGAGACCAGCAATATACTAAGTGCCAGGTATACAAAAGCTGACAGAACAGACATGACTGTTACGGTTTTTGCAATTAGTCTGGTGTAGGAAACAGAAAAAAAAAAAAGTAAACAATTATGAATCATAAATTGTTGCAGGAAAACAGTGAAATGCAAGGAAAGCATCTTAGAGGGATAATATTTAAGTTGTTACCTGAAAGGAGCTAGCAGTCTGATGCAATGAAAAGCCAATCAAGGTTATAAGCAAGAGAGTGACATGATCCAATTTTCATTTCTAAAAGATTATTCCGGCTGTTATGTGGAGAATGAATTGTAAAAGAGAAAATATGGAAGCAGGGAAATCAGTTTAGAAGCTAGGGAGGAAGGATTCAGATGAGAAATATGGAGAGGCAGGGTGAAGCAGATGGACAGAAAAGAGTTCAAGGTGACTGGGGAGATAGGAGCCGTAGCATTTGGTGATAGACCAAATGGAACAACTTATGGTTGTTCTGATGGTGCTGCCGCTTTCTGAGGTGGAAAGACTGGGGGACAGACAAGATGCAGAATAAAAGGAAATCCAACTTGAGTCTCCATGATTTCCTTTAGACTTTTAATAGAAAACTGCTACCAAAAATCTCTCACGATTCATTCTCTGCTCTTTAAAAGGCAGTCTGTGGAAGGAGGTTAAAGCTATAAAAGAGACTCAATTTTTTTTAAATTGGAACACAAACGGTAGATTAAATTATTGTATCAATGTAAAATTTCATGAAGTAGTTTGTATTCACTATTCTTGCCCACTCCAGTATTGCTGCCTGGAGAAGCCCATGGACAGAGGACCTGCTGGGTTACAGTCCATGGTGTCGCAGAGCTGACACGACTGAAGCAACTTAGCACGTACACATCATGACATATGCAACTTACTCCCAAATGCTTGGCACATGTGGGCACGAGCAAGAGTACATACACATACACAGGCGTATGTATACGTATACACATGTATGTACAGACATGGGAGAGCAAACGATAAGCAAACGGCATAGAATAGTAACAAAAGGTGAACCTGGATAAACACTACTCAGTCTCTGTATCACTCTCATTCTTGTAACTTTCCTGAGTATGAAATAATTTCCAAATTTAAAAGAAAAAAAATGTTTTAAGCAGTCAGTCCTAAATTTCTTTTACTCATGCTAAATAATCAACCCATCTCATATGTATATTCCCTCAACAAGCCAACTTGTCTCTTCTACCACCCAGAGCAGTGTCTCCACCAGGGAGACAAGAAGTATACCCAACAGCTCTACAAAGAGATGGCATGAGAAGAGGTGAAGGACTAGAACAGGTTTTTTGCAATTTGCAACCTCACAGGAAGTACAATATCTATACTGCTGCTCTCAGGCATGTTCTATGCCTTATGTTCTGATCTATATCAGGCTACTAGATGACAGCTCTGTGCTTCTGTATTTTCTCTTTTCATGTAACATAAACAATAAACCTCACTGTGGAATTAGCATGTTCATGTGACCTCTACCCGGATTAAGTGTTCCTCCTAAACACTCCTATGCCTCTCTAGGTATAGCAAGTATCACACTATTTTACTTTTAAAATCATGTCGACATGTGCTCTACTTTCTCTACTAGATTGCAAGCTCCTTGAAA
Organism: Aepyceros melampus; assembly: GCA_006408695.1. Taxonomy (NCBI): domain Eukaryota; kingdom Metazoa; phylum Chordata; class Mammalia; order Artiodactyla; family Bovidae; genus Aepyceros; species Aepyceros melampus. The sequence continues at coordinate 107,732 of SJXQ01004688.1, forward strand.
ACAAGGACCACAACATATCAGAATAATTTTCATTCTTAAAGATGTAGAAAAAACAGCAAAAGCTACTGAGTGAAGAAATGAAAGTTACCGAAGAAAATAAATATGCTATGACTACAATTCTAGTAAAAGGGTGTTTGGGGTTTGTTTGTTTTACCTTGGAGATAGCAATATGTAGGAAAGAGTTTTATTCTAATTCCATAGCAAAAGAAACATAACAACTAGGGGTTGCTGATAAGAAATGAAAATACTAATATCACTATGAACAATCCCAAAATCATGTTTACCTTAAAGACACAAACAATAGACAATTTCATAAACTACGACTGAAAAAAGTTAAAGGCTGAAGTCTGAGTATTAAAACCACAGAAGTCTGAAGTCTTAAAACCACACCTTAAAATCAAAGTACATTTATATTTAACTTATACTGGCAACTGGTCAATACAACCCATAGAACACTTCAGTAACAAGAAAATACATGCCATATGATTCTAGATAGAACTTTGTTCTCTGTCATGAAAGAATGTTTAAGTAAAATTATGTCAGGTAAGAATAGTCAACTTAGTAAACAAATTAAAAACTAACCATTTTACTGTGAAAGGTAGTTTTTCAAATGCTACAATTAAACTTGCCAGACACAACACAATTAAACGAAAATACACAAACATAAAGGGTATAAAGTATTTCCAAAAAAACACAACTAAAAAATAGAAATACATCTTACCCAAAATGACTATAAAGTAATACTTCAAAAGGTCTCACTATCAAATGTTAAAATAGCAAATGTCTGAAGGGCTTGTAAAATTAACAAAACTATCTCAGGTGAGTCTCTAGTAGGGCTTGATCCTCTTTTAGTACTTAGAAAATCCAAATAGTAACAGCACAACACTGTCAGTCAGTCAGTCACTCCAACTCCTCAGGGATTAGCTCTTTTTCTATTTCATACCTGGTAATGCTTAGGCTGGAAAAGGCGATGGCACCCCACTCCAGTACTCTTGCCTGGCAAATCCCATGGATGGAGGAGCCTGGAAGGCTGCAGTCCATGGGGTCGCTAAGAGTCAGACACGACTGAGCAACTTCACTTTCACTTTTCACTTTCATGCATTGGAGAAGGAAATGGCAACCCACTCCAGTGCTCTTGCCTGGAGAATCCCAGGGACCGGAGAGGCTGGTGGGCTGCCATCTCTGGGGTCGCACAGAGTCGGACTGAAGCAACTTAGCAGCAGCAGCAGCAGCAATGCTTAGGTCTATGTACACTAATTGCTTCAGTTGTGTCTGACTCTGCGATCCTATGGACTGTAGCCTGCCAGGCTTCTCTGTCCACGGGTTTCTCCAGGCAAGACTACTGGAGTGGGCTGTCATTTCTTCCTCCAGGGGATCTTCCGGACCCAGGAATCAAACGCAGGTCCCCTGTGTCTCCTGCGCTGGCAGGCAGGTTCTTTACCACCAGCGCCGCCTGGGAAGCCCCACTACACCTGGGTCTACTTGTGGTCTATGTCCTTCTTCTTCTCCACTCATGAGAGTTTCCTGATAGTAGGCACATTATCCCAGTGAGCTGCCCAGAGTCACTGCTCTGAACTCATCCAGACTTGCCCAAATGCTCCTGCCTCACTGAGGAAAAGTAGGCAATCCAGCTCAGTCATTAGCTCCCTGGCAATGACAAGTACTGGCTTCTAACCACCCTCTCTGCACTCTCTTATGAATAGGAGAATACAATGCTTCCTACTTAGCTGGGTACTCTGTGATAGCTGTCTGTTCGCCTAGTTTCCTTTAGATCTCTCCAACTAATGGAATACAATGTGCATGTCAATTTGTAATAATTCTCAACTCCATCCTGTCTTCTCCAATAATACCTCATTTCCTAATCTAGAATCTTACCATCTCTAGCTAGTACACTAGCATAATTTTTCTTAATTCCCTACCTTCAGTTTCTTCCCCTTCATTTCATCCCTACAGCTTTCCCAGAGTTGATATTTAAAATCACAAATCTGATCATTTCCCTCTTCAACTCAAACTCTTTCAGTGGCCCTCCAAAGAACAAATGCTTTAAAACAGTACTAACAACAGCAGGTGACATCTACTGAGGACTTGAATCACAAGTACCTACAATACCTCATTTAAACCTCACAACTATTCTACAATGTAGATATTTTCATTATTCTCATTTTGTAAATTTAAGCAAAATGAAACTGGAGAAATCACACGACTTATCCACAGACACTAAGAAAATGCAACTAAACATAACACAGGGAGCTCAGCTTGGCGCCCTGAGTCGACCTAGGGGTGAGGGGGAAGGAGGGGCTGGGAGGGAGGCTCAGGAAGGAGGGGGTACGTGTACACCTCTGGCTGATTCATGCTGTTACACGGCAGAATCCAACACAACATTGTTGCAACATTGGAGCAATTATCCTCCAACTAAAAATAAAAATTAAAAGGAAATGCAGTTAAGACAAAAAAACCTTCAAAATCTGGCTTTCATTCCCTTGCAGCAGCTCTCTCTCATCACTGCACAATAAACCCTGTCTTCCACTTATATACCAAACCACCCAAGGATCTATGACCATACCATGATCTTTCATAACTTCTTATCAGTCTTGGAGCCATACTACTCGCCTTGGCTCAAAAGGCCCACTCACTCACCTTGGTCCACCTTAGGGACTCTCTCTGAAGACTTTTACCTTCCTTTCTTACCTCCTCAAGGGTGCTCCCTAGGCAGAAAAATGTAAGCCAAAATGATACACACACCCCATGCTAAATGTCAAAATGCTACATTATAGATGCTCAAAGATTTTCCAACATAATTTCCAAGGGAGAATCTACTGCCAGCCTCACAAACCCTAAATTTATCCAAAATGTAAATAAAGATCAACAATGTAGCAACAGCAAAGGCTAATAAAAATATACTTAATATTTCTGCAAAATATTCACCAACATGTAAAATTCAATTATTTTGAAATATGCACTAAAGCATCCAGAATATAAAGGATTCAGATTCTAAAATACTTTCTTCTGCAAACGTAGAATTCTTTAAATGCTACAAGCAAGACAAATTCCACAAAATTTTACAAAATCTGTTAGCAAATCAAGAAAAAGTTCAGGAAACTAAAGAGCTCTTCTATGGCTATATCTGGGTTCAGAAAATGATGATTCAATACTAAACAACTTGTGCTGGTGAATCATATTAAAGGATGTAGAGGTACAGTGATTATGTTATCCTATCTGTAGCATCAGCATATTAGGCCAGCATCTTCCAGGAACATGCAACAATGATATCAGGAGTCTCTTCTGGGTATTAACTGACAGTAAACAGCATCCCTTCAAAGTACTACTCAAATATAGTAGCTTACAATTCTCCACACTAAAGCTCCTATTTTCATTTATTCATAGCCTCAGGATCTTTCTAAACTCAGTTGTTCTTTAATTGGCATTTGAACACAGAACAGCAAGTATTACTTTCAAACTTTTAATCTCTTTTCCTACCTCATTAAGAAAATATCCTATAAGGTTATATCTGGCACTTATCCATGTATCTTTTCTTGCTTTTTCCCATTAATCCTTACAGATTATGTTATTAACCCTTAAGCAAATTTCTTGTAAAAAGCATATAACAATGTCACCTAACAGAGATATTTAGTAAATAGACCTTTAATGGATACATAACTTTTAGTCTTTGGTTCAAGTGCTATTCTAGGATGGCAGATTCAAAATTATTTTGCCTTTTGACATTCCTGCTGGATACAACCAACATGCATTTCCTGTAGAATATCCAGGACACAAGGAGAAGAATCACTTTCAAAAGGGCTTTTTACAATGGTCTACTCAGAATATTAGAGCCTGGCCCAAGCAAACAGTAAGGAGAATGGAGAAGGAAAAGCTCCATCAGCAGAACTTGACAGCCAAAGGAAAATGAACAGAAGTCAAGATGATTCTCAGGTTTATAACTGGGGTAACTGAGTGACTGGCAACATCACCAGCCAAGTCAGGAAATGAAGTAAATACGTGAGTCCAGAGAAGACCATGTACAAATTTTTGATGTTTTAAGTTTCAGATTTTCTGTTAAACAATCAGGTGGACATTCTAAACGGCAAACTTAAGGACTGGTGTGCTCAAGAGAGAAACTAGGGTGAATAAATGAACACATATGAGATAACAAAAAATAATGTGTGTTCAAGAAAGCATAACAATGAAGAAAAAAAGAAGTCAGGCTGAAACCTTAGAAAATATGAACATTAAGGGACAGCAGTTAGTAATGACAGCTGAGAAAGAAGAGGTAAGAAAGAGAAACAGGAGACAGCGATATCACGGAAGCCAAGAAAAAGAGGGTGTAAGAATATGAGCATGATCATCTAAACAGTTCACACAGGATTTAACAATTAGTAATTATGTCCAAGGATTGATATAATCTCAATAAGTAGGAGCAAGAGAAAACACACACACACACACACATTGTTGGGAGGAGGAAACAAAAAAGGAAGAGTGCAAAGTGTATTTGGAACAGAATGTGGGAGAGTTTTGCTGGAATGAAAGGTTCATGTAGCAGAAGACAAGAAAGGAAGTCTGGGCCAAAGACTTTGCATTCCAGATTTTATTCTATTTTAGATTTTATTCTGTGAGAAAAAAGAAAGACATGTAGCTTTCTTTTTTCCTTTTTGAAACAACTAGCCTGGTGACAAATTTCATGATGAACTGGAATGACAAGAAAGTTACAAGCTATTAAGCAGTCTTAAAATTATCTAAACGTTAATAATAAGGGCCTGAAAGATGCTGGCAGTAGACAAAATAAGAATTAAAGAGATACATGAAAGAGAGATATTCTCTAATCCCAGGGTGCCCTAGATATTCCACTATTACTAAATTATTATACCCATCACATTGCATCGTAATCATTTGTGGACTGGGACCCTCTTATTAGGCCTCTCACAATCAGAACAAAACAGGAACACAGGAAGTGGCCAAAAAAATTTTGTTGAATTACAAAAGAACTCAGTAATGACAAGATATAGAAGGAAGACTCAAAGTTACCACAGAGAAACCTAAGTGACTACAAGATGGTAATATAGAAAACACTAATGGAGAAGTCAAGATAAAGTTTAGGGAATGAGTTTAAGATATGATTAGGATGAGAGATGTCTAAGGACAATATCCAAACAGAAACATCAAGGAGAAAAAAATGAAACCACAGGAGCTAAGCATGCCAACCCCTCATGCGGCTGAAAATCAAGTACAATTTACAGTCAGCCTTCCCTATAGTTAGTCCCTCTGTATCTGCAGATGTCACCAACCAAGATGGTACAGTACTATAGTATGTACTTTTAAAAAAATTCCACACATAAGTGGACGTGCAGTTCAACCTGTATCATTCAAGTCAGCTACATTCAGATATTCAGACAAAAAGAGAAATTTGAGCTACATAATGAAATCATCAACAAATATTATTATTTGCTCATAAGAACAAATATTTAACAAAATGTCAATTTCCTAAGACTATGAGAGTGAGTCTTTGGCTTTAAGAATGCTGTCTGAATTGTTTATTTGCATATCCTGTAAAAATGAAACTGATGGCCAATCCCAAAGAAAGGTAATGCCAAAGAATGCACAAACTACCACACAACTGCACTCACCTCACAAGCTAGTAAAGTAATGCTCAAAATTCTCCAAGCCAGGCTTCAGCAATACATGAACCATGAACTTTCAGTTGTTCAAGCTGGATTTCGAAAAGGCAGAAGAACCAGAGATCAAATTGCCAACATCCGCTGGATCATCGAAAAAGGAAGAGAGTTCCAGAAAAACATCTATTTCTGCTTTATTGACTATGCCAAAGCCTTTGACTGTGTGGATCACAATAAACTGTGGAAAATTCTTTAAGACATGAGAATACCAGACCACCTGACCTGCCTCTTGAGAAACCTGTATGCAGGGCAGGAAGCAAGTTAGAACTGGACATGGGACAACAGACTGGTTCCAAATAGGAAAAGGCTGTATATTTATATATTAACTTATATGCAGGGTCCATCATGAGAAATGCCAAGCTGGAAGAAGTACAAGCTGGAATCAAGACTGCCAGGTGAAATATCAATAACCATAGATATACAGATGATACCACCCGTATGGCAGAAAGTGAAGAAGAACTAAAGAGCCTCTTGATAAAAGTGAAAGAGGAGAGTGAAAAAATTGGCTTAAAGCTCAACATTCAGAAAAATGTTCATGGCATCGGGTCCCATCACTTCATGGCAAATAGATGGGGAAACAGTGGAAACAGTGGCTGACTTTATTTTTTAGGGCTCCAAAGTCACTGCAAATGGTAAATGCAGCCATGAAATTAAGACACTTACTCCTTGGAAGGAAAGTTATGACCAACCTAGATAGCATATCAAAAGCAGAGACATTACTTTGTCAACAAAGGTCTGTCTAGTCAAGGCTATGGTTTTTCCAGTAGTCATGTATGGATGTGAGAGTTGGAGTATAAAGAACGCTGAGCACCAAAGAATTGATGCTTTTGAACTGTGTGTTGGAGAGGATTTTTGAGAGTCCCTTGGACTGCAAGGAGATCCAACGAGTCCATCCTAAAGGAGATCAGTCCTGGGTGTTCAGCAGAAGGACTGGTGTTGAAGCTGAATCTCCAATACTTTGGCCACCTGATGCAAAGAGCTGACTCATTTGAAAATAACCTGATGCTGGGAAAGATTGACGGTGGGAGGAGAAGGGGACGACAGGGGATAAGATGGCTGGATGGCATCACCAACTCAATGGACATGAGTCTCGGTGAACTCCAGGAGTTGGTGATGGACAGGCAGACCTGGCGGTGTGCTGCAGTTCATGGGGTCAAAAACAGTCAGAGACACGACTGAGCGACTGAACTGAACTGAAAGCCCAACCAAATAGGTCAATCTAAACTGGGTCAATACTGAATAATTACTTGCTTTATTCAATCATTCATTCAACAAAAAATCATTGAGGGACTATCAGTTTGCAATGGAACAAAGGAGACCAGACAAAAAGCAAACAAAGTAACATACAGCAAATACTACAACAAAATAACTGCAAAATGTAAAGGAACACAGGTAACAGAAGAGAGAAGATAACGGACGATGAGGAGAGGAGACATGATAAAAATAGACCTAGAAGCCATCCTGGAAAAGGAGATGTCTATGCTGAGCTTTTCAAAAGATGAAGTCACTTAACAAGATAGCGCTAAGAAGCTGAATAGTACTCTGGAAAAATAAGAAATAGTATGTGCGATAGCATGGAGATGTCAGAAGAGTTTCTCATCTTCATGGAACCATGACAGAGGTGAGGGCCACAGCTCATGAAGGACCTTCTGCACACTGATAAGGAATTGGACCCTGCCCCTGTCGTCCAGTGCTAAGAAACCTCCATGTGCCCTAGAATTCCTAAGGAGCACTCTACATCCCTAAAGCAGAGCGCAAGTGCAGGTAGGAGGAGGGAAAGAAGAAAAACCCAGGGCAAGGACACAGAGATTTTTAAGCGATAACAAAGCTTGTTTCAGAAATCCAAGCCAGCAGCATGGATCAGTGGCTAAGGAAAGAAAAGCTGGAAGAAAGCTAAAGAAATCGAAGAAACGGCTGCAACAATGCTCCAGCACTAAATATTGACAACTACTTACTCAACCATAAGTGAGCCACAGAAAAGAGGCACATGAAGTGCTGTAACTGCAATACGGGCTTTCAACATGAGTTTCAGAGCTCATCCCAGATAACTCAATAATCAGAAACAATGACAGTACAAGTGCAACCAGAGACGTTAGAAAAAAAGGAGAAAGAGTGGCCGCTGAGTTTTTCCCTTAAAAGCATTTTGCTTATACTTTAAAAGGTTTTTATTACTTAAAAAAAAAATTAAGGTACTTCATAATACAACTACAAGAGCAGACAGAGAAAACCAAATCAAAATTCAGAATCTACCACACAGCTAAGGGCTTCCTTGGTGGCTCAGACGATAAAGAATCTACCTGCAATGCAGGAGACTTTGGTTCGATTCCTGGATTGGGAAGATCCCCCTGGAGAAGGAAATGGCAACCCACTCCAGTATTCTTGCCTGGAAAATTCCACAGACAGAGAAGCCTGCTGAGTTACAGTCCATGGAGTTGCAAACGTCAGACATGACTGAGCGACTAACACACAAACCACGTGGCTAGCACTGTGCAAAACTACTGAGAATGAGAATTAGTAAAAATTACCAAAGAAAAACTAGTCAAAATAACCACCACCACCAAAAAAAAAAAAAAACTTAACAGATTCCTAATAACTCATTAAAAATTTTGCTAACCACATATTAAAATTAGTTTTGAACTGAAGAAAACTCACCAAGCTGGAAGGAAGAGATGCTCTTTTATATCTCTCTCCAGAAGCCACCGTCTTCATTTGGGAAAAAAATAGGTCAATACATAAAGACACATAATGATAATGACAGACCTTAGGGTCACAGATTAAGATAAAATCGGTGTGTGTGTGTGTGTGGCGCACGCCTCCTCTGTCTTCAGTCGTGTCTGACTCTTTGCAATCCACTCTCCTTTTTTAACTCTAGCACTAACTCTCCCTTCTCCAGGTCCCTCTCTCTCCAACAGCATTACAGGATCCCAAGGCAAAGTCTCTTGACTTCTCCAGTGGAGAAGTCTCTCACTCCCTAGATTATCTCAGTTTTAATAGTATTAAATATTACCTCTATGCCAATGACAGAAAACTTATATCCCCAGCCACTTCTCTGACATGAAATGCAGACTCATGTATACCTAGCTGTCCAGACGGTATCTCCACAGACTGTTAACAGATCTAAAACTGAACTCATTATTACTTATCCCTAAAATCTGTGTCTCCTGAAGTTTTCCCCATGCCAATAAATGGCAGTGCCATTCTTCCAGGTTTCCAGGTCAAAACCTACAACCTACATCCAATCCATCACCAAATTCTGTTGGCTCTACCTTCAAAATGTACTGTATACAGAACATGCGCACTTCTCCCAACCCTGCCTAAAATCACCATCATCTCCCATTGGGGGTTATTGCAGGAGCCTGCTGAATTATCTGATTATAGCTCACCTTTGACATTCTCTACACAGCAGTTGAAGAGGTCTATTTAAAACAAGTCAAATTCAACCAATAGCTTCCTACTTCCAGGGTAAAAATTGAAAAGTTCTATTGGCCTACAACATCATGCTGCTGCTGCTAAGTCGCTTCAGTCATGTCCGACTCTGTGAAACCCCACAGACCAGCAGCCCATCAGGCTCCTCCATCCCTGGGATTCTCCAGGCAAGAACACTGGAGTGGGTTGCCATGTCCTTGTTCAATGCATGAAGAGTGAAAGGGAAGTCACTCAGTCGTGTCCAACTCTTAGCGACCCCATGGACTGCAGCCTATCAGGCTCCTCCACCCATGGGATTTTCCAGGCAAGAATACTGGAGTGGGTCACCATTGCCTTCTCCCACAATGTCATATATGATCTATTTCGCACACCCACTGCCATCCTTTCAGCCCCTCCCCCACCTCTCTGACCTCATCTTCCACCTCCGTGTCATTTCCCTCAATGCCTCCAATGATCCACTTGTGGTTGTTGTTCAGTAGCTAAGTCATGTCTGACTCTTTGCGACCCCATGAACTGCAGCACAGCAGGCATCCCTGTCCCTCACCACAGTACAAAAAAAAAAAAAAAAGGATCTACTTACAACTCCTCAAATAGGACAAGCATGCTTCAGACAAAAGACTGCGCTCTTATTTCATCTTCCTCAAATTCCCTCCCCTAATATCAGCACAAATTAATCACAACCTCACTTCTTCCACATCTCCATTCACCACTCATCACTGCAGCCTCCTCTAGCCACCTTATATAAAACAGAAGCACCCCCCGCTGCATGCTCTTCCCATCTTATTTTGCTTTGCTTTTTTCCACAGCAATATAGTAGCTGATGGGCTTCCCTGGTGGCTCAATGGTAAAGAATCCACCTGCCAATGCAGGAGACTCGGGTTCGACCCCTAGGTCAGGAAGATCCCCTGGAGAAGGAAAAGGCAATCCACTCCAGTATTCTTGTCTAAAAATTCCCATGCACAGAGGAGCGTGGCAGGCTACAGGGTTCATGGGGTCACAAAAAGGAGTCAAATATGACTTAGCAACTGAACAACAACAACAAAAGTGACTGACATATTACACATGTACTTGTGTACTTCCCATTTCTCATCACTAGAACATAAGTTCCTACAAGATCAGAAAGTGTGTTCTCTTCCCTGCATCGTTACTAGAAGCGCCCAGCTGGCATTTGCTGAATGGCTCAATGGCATGAATGAAGAAAATCCAGATTCAGGAACTGGTCTCAAAGTCTGGGCTGAGGAACCTTACCATGAAGAAATACTCAAGTCATTTAAAAAAAAAAAGTCAGCTGCAGAACTAGCCACAGAAACGTCCAAATCTACATCTCTAGCTGATGCCAATTATAAATAAGGGCTGACAAGTCAGACTATCTTAAAATAAGCTTGAGATAAAATGTTTAAATACAAGAAGAAATGGCCATCCTTGCCTCCCTGCAAAGAAATATCACCTAGATATGTTTCCTGTAGGCTGGCCTACCAATTCAGATCAAAATATCACCAGATCCATTCCATACGCTTCAACAGCTCTTATGAATAGTCCCAGCTTTTCTGAGCTATGGTCTTCTGAGAAAATTGTAACTCCCAACCCTAACACTGGCTGCCAAGACATTAATGGTCAGAGAAAGCTCTCAAATTTCCCCAAAGCACTCAGGCTGCAACCAAGTCTCATTAATATAATGACAACAACAATTCAAAGTAGCTTCTGGTGACTGCCTATCTTCACAGTCTCTAGTGTACCCACTAGAGGCTCCATCATCAAAAGATTGTGGTATCCTGATAT
>SJXQ01004689.1:0-40232 GCA_006408695.1 Aepyceros melampus
ATTGAAAGAGACATGTGTACCCCAATGTTCATTGCAGCACTGTTTATAATAGCCCGGACATGGAAGTAACCATCATGTCCTATGGAAGTAGCCATAGAAGTCCATCAGCAGATGAATGGATAAGAAAGCTGTGGTACATATACACAGTGGAGTATTACCCAGCCATTAAAAAGAATGCATTTGAATCAGTTCTAATGAGGTGGATGAAACTGGAGCCTATTATACAGAGTGAAGCCAGCCAGAAAGAAAAACACCAATACAGTAGACTAACGCATATATAAGGAATTTAGAAAGATGGTAACGATAACCCTGTATGCGAGACAGCAAAAGAGACCCAGATGTATAGAACAGTCTTTTGGACTCTGTGGGAGAGGGAGAGGGCAAGGGTGGGATGATTTGGGAGAACGGCATTGAAACATATATAATATCATATATGAAACGAATTGCCAGTTCAAGTTCAATGCATGATACTGGATGCTTGGGGCTGGTGCACTGAGACGACCCAGAGGGATGGTATGGGGATGAAGGTGGGAGGGGGGTTCAGGATGGGGAACACATGTATACCTGTGGCGGATTCATGTTGGTGTATGCAAAACCAATACAATATTGTAAAATTAAAAAAAAATAAAAAGAGCCAGACATAATTTGTTTAGGGATGACTGTGTTATAAAGATACCAATTATCATAAAATCAACTCATAGATGTAATACAACTCCAAATAAAATTATGTTAAAACTGACTTCATCTACAAATTATTTTGGGCTTCTCAAGTGGCAAAGAATCCACCTACCAATGCAGAAGATGTGGGTTCGATCCTTGGACTGGGAAGATACCTCAGACAAGGAAATGGCAACCCACTCCAGTATTCTTGTCTGGGAAATCCTATGGACAGAGGAGCATGGCAGGCTACAATCTCCAGCATCCCAAAGAGTCAGACATGACTGAGTAAGCATGCACACAAATTATTTTTTAGGAACATGAAGAATATTACTTTTGAAAAGAAAACTATCATTCATTTAATTTTTGAAATTAGTAGTTAGGCCCTTCCCTCATGGCTCAGATGTTAAAGAATCTGCCTGCAATGCAGGAGACCCGAGTTCTACCCCTGGGTTTGGAAGACTTCCTGGAAAGGAGATGGCAACCCACTTCAGTATCCTTGCCTGGAAAATCCCAAGGATGGAGGAGCCTGGCAGGCTACAGTCCATGGGGTCGCAAAAAGTTGGATATAACTGAGCACCTAACCCTAAGTTTTATTTTTAAATAAAATGGATGGATTCTTAAGTTATTCAATTAAGAACCACATCAAACATGTGGCAATGGTAGTTGAGATGCCCTAAGTCCAATCCTACTTTAAGATCCCTTTACTTTAATCAGCGTCATCAGATTAAGAGGAGCCAAGATCCAACACAAAATATGCCCAAGATATTGCCATCAGGTAACTAACAAGCTAAACCAGCTAAAAAGTAAAAGTGAAAGTGAAAGTCCTATTCTTTGTAACCCCATGGACTGTAGCCCACCAGGCTCCTCTGTCTATGGGATTTCCCAAGCGAAAATACCAGAGTGGGTTGCCATTCCATTCTCCAGGGGATTTTCCTGACCCATGGATCAAACTGCAGCTCCTGCATTACAGGTGGATTCTTTACCCTCTGAGACACCAGGGAAGCCCAAACAAGCTAAAAACCACTTCCAATCATTTGGATCTACAACAGTAAGATCTTCCAAAGATCTTATAAAGAAACAAAAAATCCTTGCCAAAAGTTGCCTGAAGGGTGGGGGTGGGGAGTGATAACAGACAACATCTGCTTTTCTTAAGACCTTCCTGAGCTGTCTAATAAAACATTTTGGGCCAAGAAAAGAAGAGATCTTTTGCTGGGCAAAATCTTTAATTGCATTATTATTCCCAATAGTACAGAAGAACATTATGTATTTAAAGCTCTTGGAATTTCACATGGTTGTTCGGACAGACAAGGAAAAGGTATTCTGTAATTTCACTCAGGGTTCTTATGCATACATGGAGGGAGCCATATTGTTTTTAACAAGGCTTTCATGTAAGCCACATGATTTAATAAATATTTCCTCAGGTATAGATCATGACCAATACAGCTGATATTTGGGACTCTCTTACAAAAATGCCGATGGTAATTTTTTAAAAAGAATTCTTACATGGAGTAATGTTAGTAATCTTAATAACTAATATTCCTCAAAAGTGCAAAATGGCCTAAGACTTTTTTCTATAAAACAACAATACTTTAATCTTATTTAAACATAAAACCACTACCTTCTAGAGCAAAGAAAACTATGCAGAAAATACAGAAAAGCATGAATAAGAGAATAGTTCAAAATTCCCAGAGAAAACCACTGGTAAGATTTGCTTCATCCCTACAGATCCTTTAAAAAGTTGTTCAAACATGAACTTATACAGTTTTTAAAATTGGGTCATAAATATTTTTTATATCTGCTCTTTTTTGTGGGGGGGGATGGGCTGACCCATATATCATGGATGTTTCCATGTTGAGAAATATATGGAATTTTAATAAATTTGAGATACTCTTTCAATATTGTGATTAAGTTTTTCCTTTTGTAGAAGACAGCTGAAAAAACCTTTTACAATTAGGTATTTGATAAACACTTTCGGTAAAAACTACTTGTGGGAGGGACTTCCCTGGTGGTCCAGTGGCTAAGACTCCATGCTCCTGATGCAGGGGCCCTGGGTTTGATCCTTAGTAAGGGAACTATATCTCACATGGCACAACTAAGATCTGGAGCAGCCAAATAAACATTAAAAAAAAAAAAAAAATCTACCTGTGGGAGAAAAACAGAAATCTAACAGACAGGGGTGAAGGGGGCCTACCACTTGCAGAGTCTATTGTTAACCTTGAGAGCAGGAAAAGCAGCCATTAAAATATGAACGTATGAGTTTCTTTTCAGCTAATCCATTGCCATAGCCTCAATGGTGCTGTGCTCAGTCGTGTCCAACGCTTTGCAACCCTATGGACTGTAGCCCACCAGGCTCTCTGTCTATAAGATTTCTCAGGCAAGAATATTGGAACAGGTTGCTCTTTGCAATTTCAGGGGATCTTCTCAACCCAGGGATCGAAACTGTGTCTCCTGTGCCTCCTGCACTGGCAGGCCGGTTCTTGAACCAGCTGAGCCATGGGGAGCCATAGCCTTGCCTCTTGACATTTGGAGTGCGGTTGAAATAAAGAAAAATCCCCATTGCCTTTTATGTATATCAGAGAGAATGCTCTATTTTATAATTTTTAAAAAATATATTTAGTTATTTGGCTGGGCTGAGTCTTAGTTGTGGCATGTGGGACTGAGTTCCCTAACTGGGGATGAAACTAGGCCCCCGTTGAGAGCTTGCAGTCTTAGCCACTGGAGCACCAGGGAGGTCTCTCTCTTTTACAATTTTTAATTTAAAATTGATCAACTATCCTCAATGAAATTACATACAGGCAAAGTAAACCTCTAGCAACCCACTCCAGTACTCTTGCCTGGAGACGCCCATGGGCAGAGGAGCCTGGTAGGCTGCCGTCCATGGTGTCGCAAAGAGTTGGATATGACTAAGCGATTTCACTTTCACGCATTGGAGAAGGAAATGGCAACCCACTCCAGTGTTCTTGCCTAGAGAATCCCAGGGACGGAGGAGCATGGTGGCTGCCATCTATGGGTTCGCACAGAGTCGGACACAACTGAAGTGACGCAGCAGCAGCAGCAGCAAAGTAAACCTTAAACATCATCTTATGGCAAATAATCTCTTCATTTTAGTGTATACTATGTCAGCTAGAGCTATACCACAGGGAGGAAAAATAGGTGAAATAGTAGAAATAGAGCATAGATCTCAGATAACGCTTTCAAGATGTCACGTGGTTCAAGAAAGACAAGGGTGTCAGACTCTAGGCAGACTGAATGCAGATGTTCTGTCCTGGGTAAGGAGGGGGTTGAAGATTTTCAGCCTGTTTGTAGACAGAAAAAATGACAACTGAGGGCAGACAAATGATGTGTGAATTTGATCTGCTTGTAGCATCAATTTGAACTGTCGTAAAAAACGGAAACCAACAACAATATTTTTTAATGTAAAAATCCTGCAGTTATAAAACAAATGAGTCAAACAAAAGTTAAGGGCAAACGTGCTTTTTGTGACCCTCAAACATTTCCCTGTGTTTGTCCTGGGTAGATAGGTGAGGCCAGTGAGGAGGTTTCCAACCACCCCAGT
Source organism: Aepyceros melampus (assembly GCA_006408695.1). Classification (NCBI taxonomy): domain Eukaryota; kingdom Metazoa; phylum Chordata; class Mammalia; order Artiodactyla; family Bovidae; genus Aepyceros; species Aepyceros melampus. The sequence continues at coordinate 4,217 of SJXQ01004689.1, forward strand.
TCTGGAAACAGAGGCCCCTCAGAGGAAGGTCTCCCCAAGGTTGCACAGTGGGTTTTCAGTTTCTAAGTCATGTCTGTCTCTTTGAGACCCCCCATGCACTGTAGCCCACGAAGCTACTCTATCCATGAGACTTCCCAGGCAAGAACACTGGAATGGGTTGCCATTTCCTTCTCCAAGGGATCTTCCCCACCCAGGGATCGAATTCAGGTCTCCTGCATCTTCTGTCTGGCAGACGGTTTCTTTACCACTGAGCCACCTGGGAAGTGTGTGTGTGTGTGGAGTGCCTCCAATTAGAGCATTCAGGACCCATTTTTACAAGGCAGTATTGATTTTTAAACTGTAGATTCACAAGCAATAGCAAAGGTAGTAAGCAAGCTCCTGTATAGCCTTCACCCATTTCCTCACAGAGGTTACATTTCACATAATTACATCTCACATGATTACATAATCAAAATCAGGAACTTTCTACTTGTAGAGGCTAGTTAATTATTAATATTTCTGTCTGGAGTCAAGAAAGTATGTGGATCTCAAGAGTAAAATGTACTCTAGAAAATGCTCCTCTTTTAAAAAAACGAAACCAGGAATCCAACATCGGTGCAGTGTGTAGAGTTGTAACAATTTACCACACATGTAGATTCACTAACCACTACTGTCATCAAGCTTTAAAGCTTTTCCATCACCACAAAGATATCCCTCGTTACAACCCTTTTATAGTCATGCCCCTCCGTTCTTAATCCCTGGCAATCATTAATCTGTTTTCCATCTTTATACTTGTGTCATTGCAGAAATAGATAAATGGAATCATGCAATATGTGACCTTCTGAGATTGGCATTTTTACTCAGCACAATGCCTTTGGGATCCATCCAAGTTGTTAGGTATATCAATCGCTCATTCCCTTTAACAGCTGAGTAGTGTTCCATGGTATGGATGTACCAGAGTTTGCTGAGCCATTGTCTGCTGAGGGACATTTTGGCTGTTCCCAGTTTGGGGGTTATTATAAAGCTGCCATGAACAATTATATGCAGATTTTTGTATGCATGCGTTCTCCCACCTCTGGGAAAAATGTCCAGGAGTGCAATTGCAGGTTGCATGGTAATGTTTGTTGATGTTTAGTCATTAAATCATGTGCAATTCTTTGCAACTCCATAGACTGTAGGCCAAGAGAACACACTGGTCATAGCCAACACCCTCTTCCCTAATTATTTAACTTCTATGCAGAGTACATCATGAGAAACGCTGGACTGGAAGAAACACAAGCTGGAATCAAGATTGCTGGGAGAAATATCAATAACCTCGGATATGCAGATAGCATCACCCTTACGGCAGAAAGTGAAAAGGAACCAAAGAGCCTCTTGATGAAAGTGAAAGAGGAGAGTGAAAAAGTTGGCTTAAAGCTCAACATTCAGAAAACGAAGATCATGGCATCTGGTCCCATCACTTCATGGGAAATAGATGGGGAAACAGTGGAAACAGTGTCAGACTTATTTTTGGGGGCTTCAAAATCACTGCAGATGGTGATTGCAGCCATGAAATTAAAAGACGCTTACTCCTTGGAATGAAAGTTATGACCAACCTAGACAGCATATGAAAAAGCAGAGACATTACTTTGCCAACAAAGGTCTGTCTAGTCAAGGCTATGGTTTTTCCAGTGGTCATGTATTGATGTGAAAGTTGGACTATAAAGAAAGCTGAGTGCTGAAGAATTGATGCTTTTGAACTGTGGTGTTGGAGAAGACTCTTGAGAGTTCCTTGGACTGCAAGGAGATCCAACCAGTCCATCCTAAAGATCAGTCCTGGGTGGTCATTGGAAGGACTGATGTTGAAGCTGAAACTCAAAATACTTTGGCCACCTCATGTGAAAAACTGAATCATCTGAAAAGACCCTGATGTGGGGAAAGATTGAGGGCAGGAGGAGAAGGAGACGACAGAGGATGAGATGGTTGGATGGCATCACCGACTCGATGGATATGATTTTGAGCAAGCTCCGGGAGTTGGACAGGGAAGCCTGGCGAGCTGAAGTCCATGGGACTGCAAAGAGTCAGACATGACTGAGCGACTGAACTGAACTGGTGAGAGGGTTGAGATGGAGGCAAAATTAAGTGATCAACAGATGACAGTCCTGCTTCTCCAAAAGTAATCATTATGCCAGAATATACCACTAAATAAATATCGGGAATATTCATTCCATTCTTTCTGCTTGATGATATATATGTTGTAAATGATCGTGGTAAGATAGCCGTTCTGAAGCCTCCTCAAGGAACCATGCAGAAGAGGAAAACCCAAAGCATGGAGGATTCTGGAACTGTCTGCCACCCTCTGCACAACAGAACAGATTCATTTCCCTGCTTCGCAGTCATGATATTATAAAGTGAGGGGGAACATCCTCTATGCATACATCGCCCTCTTGGCTCAGAGTTGCCAGAGGATATATGCTTTAACTCTTACAGAATCTTCAGCCCCTGCCCAAGGCTACTGAAGTATCACAAACACATCACAGGCTGTGATGATGGACTTGACCCGGAAGGAGTAGGCAGAAGGACCAAGGGGCCAGGCACAACTTATGTAAACCCTCAGGTGTCTGGAAGGGAGCTATCACCCCCACCTCCCATCATCCTTCACTCTTCCAGGCTCCAAATATTTTCTTTTTACAAGGGAAAATTAGAAATCCATTAGCTGTGAGATTATGTTAGCTGATGTACAGTGGAAGATCTTAATAGACAACGGATAAACTGAGGAGACCATCAAAACTCAGTAAGGAAATCATTAAAATCACAGTAGAAAAGTGGATACAGTATAAGACCAGACCATTCAAGAAAATGATACAAGTATCTGCTAAACAAAAGAAAATTACTCAACCTCACTAGAGATAAAAAGAAATACAAAACCAAAATAATGAAATGCTTTCATCTGCTATCAGTTTGGCAGATTACTTTTTTAAATGATTGACAAAATTAGAGGATGAAAATATATAGAAAAACAAGATATTTATAATGCCTCAGAATAGTGCCCTATAAGATACTTATTAATTGCAAAGAGAAAAACATTTATGGAAAACATCACCGAAGCAGCTTAAAAGATATGTGAAGTTAAAATTACTAGGAATGGAACAAATCCACATTATGTGCATCCTATAATATCTTGCTTGTGACATTCCAGCTAAAATTATAGAACCTGAATGGAATCATGAGAAAACATCAGACAAACCCAGGTTGAGGAATACTGTACAAAATAACTAGCTTGGACCCTTCAACAGTTAAGGTCAGAAAAGGCAGACTGAAGAACTTCCAGGTTGAACTAAACAGGCATACCAATTACATGCAATTTTTGGCTTTGCATAAGATCCTAGAATAGCAAAAAGGGATTAGTAGAGCAATTCATGAAAACTGAATAAGGCCCATAGATTACATACTATTTCCTCATTTTGATAATTGTATTGTGGTTATATATGATGTTAACATTAGGAGAATATTGGTCAAGAGTACATAGGAATGTTTTATACTATGTTTACAAACTTTTAAAAGTTTTATTCAAAATAAAACTTTAAAATACTTTAAAGATAATACTTGATGCTGTCCTCTATTCATAGAAACCTAAGTGTCCATAGACAGTAGAACGTATAAACACACTATTGTATATTCCTGCAATGCATGCCAATGGGCATGAAAAATGTACAGCTTATATGATTCATTTATATGAAGTTCAGGAGGAGGTGAGACTATGCTCTGGTGATGGGGGGAAATCAGTGGTTATCTGGGGGTGAGAGTGGTATTTTTAAAAAAATATTCTAACTACTTGGCTGTACTGGATTTTAGTTGCGGCATGTGGGATCTAGTTCCCTGATCAGGGATCAAATCCAGGCCCTGGCTTTGGGAGCTCAGAGTCTTAGGCACTGGACCACCAGGGAAGTCCAAGGGAGCTTTCTGAGGTTCTGGAATTGCTCTATATTTTCATCTGGGCAATAGTTACTGGAACCCAGACATATAGTCATATTTACATTTATTATACTGAAGTTATACTGCACTTATACTGAAGTTATATTTAATAAGGGCTTCCCAGGTGGTTCAGAGGTAAAGAATTTGCCTGCCAGTGAAGGAGATGCAGGAGATGGGGCTTCAGTCCCTGGGTCTGTGAGTTGCCTTGGAGGAAGACATGGCAATCCACTCCAGCATTCTTGCCTGGGAAATCCTGTGGACAGAGGAGCTTGGCAGGCTACAGTCCATGGGGTCCCAAAGAGTCACACAACTGAGGCGAGCGTGCACACAGTATATTATAATAAAGAAAAAGAAAACGCAAAAGAAGATAATAAATGCTGACAACAGACTAGCAGTCTTGGATTGCTGTTCAGAACAATAACTGAGATACACTTTCCAAAAAGCAATTTGGCAGTTGGTGTGAAGAGCTCTGAAATAAGCTTTTCTTCCAGTTCTCCAGAAACAATCAAATATTTAAACCCCAGTTGAAGTACAAAGATAAACAATGAAACAATCAAAACGCATAGTTAAGACAATGCTTTAAAAATCTAAGTTACAATCATCGGATAAACTATAAACAAATATTAAATCATATAAAGACCATCCAGTGATCTGGGGAAACACTCATGATATGAGTGACAGAAACTGATCTCAGTGTTATACTTTCTCAGGATGTTGATTACGTAAATATTCTATGTTTTCCAGAAATAAAGGGAAGTACTACTTTAAAACGCTAATATTTTTCTCTGGGTTGCAGAATTATAACAGGATTTTGTTTTCCTCATTATACTTTTTGGTGTCTTCCACTATTTCTAACACGAACATTCATTCCCTTAATAGTGGAAAAGCGTAAACATTAATTTCAAAGTATCTAATAGCTTCCTGGTTGAAAAAACCAGATCAAGATTCAGAAAGGAGAAAACCAACTTCTAATAGAGCCTCCTTTCACCTATCATGCTTTTAACAAAATCTTTGAAGTTCTACTATCACCTATCAAGTCACCTATCAAGATAGGATTTTTTTTTTAACTGCAAAAACAAAAAAAAGTTCACCTATGCCCTTTCCCCGTCACTTAAGCCCTGGCCTCTCAGCTGCCCTGGTAACTCAGAGGGTAAAGAATCTGCCTGTGATGCACGAGACCCAGGTTTGATCCCTGGGTCAGGAAGATCCCCTGGAGAAGGGAATGGCCACCCACTCCAGTATTCTTTCCTGGAGAATTCCATGGACAGAGGAGCCTGGCGGGCGATAGTCCATGGGGTCCCAAGGAGTGGGACACAACTGACAGATTAACACACCCTTTTTCAGCTGCCAACATTCTACCCTCAGAAGCCCTCTTTGCAGGATCAACTCCTCCTCCTCCTCATCCTCCTCAGTCCCTGCTTTGATGAGCTGTTTCCCATAAAATGCTGTGAGAACAAAGTTTTTGCCACTTGGAAAAATCAAAACATACCCAGAGATCAAGTTTCTCCTGCAGGCATGATTGCTAAATACACAGCATTAACAAAAAAGCAAGAATGAATCCGGTGTTTTGTTTCATTTTCTATTAATCAAAGAGGTATAAAACTGTCACTCAGCATTTGAAGGGCTAGAGGCAGTACTTTAAATGGTTAAGAAACCAGTACTCCCCATTCCCAACATGCCTAACCCTGCTCTCAGGATCTCAGGTGGTTCACCTCTTTCCCTACTGCCATTCACCCTGGTGCATGCCCAAGGATTCTTTCTTTGTTTTCAAAACACTTTGCTAATTCGCCTACACTGCTTCAAGCCAGAGTCAAGAGGGAAAAAAATGTGCATCACAGTCTTGCTGGATTTTTCAGTATCTCATTTTCTTAATAGTGGCTCAGACGGTAAAGAATCTGCCTGCAGTGCAGGAGACCCAGGTTTGATCTCTGGGTCGGGAAGATGTCCTGGAGAAGGGAATGGCTACACACTCCAGTATTGTTACCTGGAGAATTCCATGGACAGAGGAGGAATCTGGCGGGCTACAGTCAATGGGGTCGAAAAGAGTCGGACACAACTGAGCGACTAACATTTTCACTTTTTCATTTTCTTAATATGTAGAAAATATCTCGCCGGGCAAGCCAGATTATAACAACCAGTGTATGCCCCAATTTTAGTATTTCCATAGCTTTCTAACAGAGAAAGGAGCCTTCCAAATGTGTTGCCAGGAAACAGTGACAGTATTATTTTCTTCCAGGAAAACTGTGTACCAAATAAAACGCAAGAAAAATGCCGTTGCTTGAGACATAATTCTTATCAGGACAACAGAAGATTTAATCATTAACTGTACCCACCAAAGCAAAAGTGCTTTTAAAATTGGGAAGTTTCAACATCTTAATTATAAGTCAAAAGTTAAAATTAGATTAGACTTGCTATCAAAAGCCTTCCTAAAACAGTTACTTAATCACATTTTTAAAGTTGGCAGGTGTTTCACCATCATCAACTTCTAGTGATACCCGAACTCCTTTCACAGTGTCCAACAGAAGAAAGCAAACCAAAAACAAAAAAAGTTATTCGTTAATCAAAACCCTTCATCAGTGTCCTCGATAAAAAGGAAGACGCTAACACTTGAAACACCATTAAGCTTAAAGGAGGACACAGTCAGACAGAGTGGTCAGGGACAAATGACCTCACTTCTGACAGGAGACATCACATTTCTGCCAAGAAAGAAAAGGTTGCGCTCAGCACAGTTACATGCTTCGTTCAACAGGGAGTGCCAGGTACCTGTTGACAGATTAACAGCTTCCAGGCACATGTTAGCTTGAGAGTGTATAGGTGAGGAAGAGAAACCTGGCCCTTTTCCCCTCTCCCTCCTACCCCAGTTCCAACTTCACAAAAAATGCTAGAACTAATGATTTAATTGTGATTATGTGCAAGTCTTCAGAGCACCAGAGACCAGCATGTTCTGGCTGCAAGTGGAGACTCACTCAGGTCCCCTCCAGTGAGTTACATAAGTCCTCAGAAGTTCTTGGGCTCCGAAATCACTGCAGATGGTGACTGCAGCCATGAGATTAAAAGATGCTTGTTCCTTGGAAGAAAAGCTCTGACAAGCCTAGACAGCATATTAAAAAGCAGAGACATTACTTTGCCAACAAAGGTCCATCTAGTCAAAGCTATGGTTTTTTTCCATCATGTATGGATGTGAGAGTTGGACAATAAAGACGGTTGAGTGCCAAAGAATTGATGCTTTTGAACTGTGGTGTTGGAGAAGACTCTTGAGAGTCCTTTGTACTGCAAGGAGATAAAACCTGTCAATCCTAAAAGATATCAATCCTGACTATCCATTGGAGGGACTAATGCTAAGGCTGAAGCTCCAATACTTTGGCCACCTAATGTGAAGAGCCGAACGAACCACTGGAAAAGCCCCTGATGCTGGGAAAGATTGAAGGCAGGAGGAGAAGGGGGATGACAGAGGATGAGATGGTTGTGGCATCACCAACTCCATGGACATGAACTCCAGGAAATTGTGAAGGACAGGGAAGCCTGGCATGTTACAGTCCATGAGGTGGCAAAGAGCTGGACACGACTGAGCAACTGAACAACAACAAGGACACAGACCGTGTCGGCCTCACCCTAAGCACTCTGTCCTGAAAGTCAGCAGTCCTCGAGCATCTCCCCCCTCGGAAGTGGAGTCTACCCTTCAGACTCCTGCTGCTTCTCCACTTGAGTTTTCCCTGCTGCTTTTACCACCCATTGCTGTGGACTCTCTGCCTTCCTACTGCTTTTTCTGTCAAGAGACTTCTGCTTACGACCTCCTCTTTCTCTCTGAAGTCCATCACCACTCTACCATTTATGTCCCTACCTCTGGGTCTTCCATTCAGACTCCCTAAGGGAGCCACTGAACTGGTTCCCTTAGTCACCCTCCATGATGCAGTAACCCAATTAGGTGCAGTTCCCATGTGGGATTACACCATAAAATAATGACCAGCCTAAACAGGCTGCCTTTGACTTAAGGGCTGATCCCTAATTCAATCAGCTTTCAGCCGTAATGATGGGGTCGTGTGATTCAAAACATGGCAACTTGCACCTTAAACCACTTGTGGTCTCTTTCCTCCTAAGGCATTTTTAGGTGCAGAAGACACTCAAAGTATTACCAAGGACCCAAAACAGATACTAAGGCTTGATTTTATGTTAGTCTCATGTTTGATGTTGTTTGCCTATAACATCGCCATTTTTTAAAAAATATGTATACAAAGCTAACAATGTTGTGATAATTTCAAGTATACAGCAAAGGGATTCAGTCATACACATCCTTGTATGCATTCTCCTCCCTGCTTAGGATTTCCCAGGTGGTGCAGTGGTAAAGAATCTGTCTGCCAATGCAGGAGATGCAAGAGACAAGTGTTCGATCCCTGGGTCGGGAAGCTCCTGTAGAGAAGGAAATGGCAACTCACTCCAGTACTTCTGCCTGAAAAATCCCATGGAAAGAGCAGCCTGGAGAGCTACAGACATGGGGTTGCAAAGCGTAGGACACGACTGAGCAAATAAGCAATCTCCCTGAAAATTCCCTCCCTTCCTACTGCATACTGAGCAGAGTGCCCTGGGCTATACAGTGGGACCTTCTTGGTGATTCATTTTAAATATACCACTGTGTAAAAGTCAATCCCAAACTCCCTTAACTATCTCTTCCCCCATTCTTACCCCCTGGCATAATTTCATTCTGGAGTTTGTGAGTCTGTTTCTGTTTCGTAAATAAGTTCATTTGTATCCTTTCTTTCTAGATTCTGCACACAAGGGATGATATCATCATTTCTTAAATGCTTCAGCACTAGGTCCCTCAGTATGCCACACAGGCATCACCATTCAACCTCATATTCTTTCTCAAGAAGCACAGTGACACCCCAAGAACCTTTCTCAACACCAAGTCTGAGTTGAACATTCTGATTTGGCACATGGGATGAAACTGACTTGCTATTCCCTGTCTGTAGGACGAGGTCCAAATTCTGCAGGAAGCCATACTTCAACTCTGGCTCTAGCCCAACACTACAGCCAATATAACACCAACTTCTTTACACAACTGGATATTCTTCATTCGTCCTTCCAGATCCACTCTCCATGTTTCTCCAGAGTGGGGCTGACCTTGAATTGCATCAGCCCAGGCTCCCTGGCTTCTGACTGAATTTGGAGGGAGAGAGGCAACTGTAGGGATAGGAGAAGGCATACAGAGAAGTTAGAAATAAGTTTCCCTTTCAGCTCCTGCCCGGTTGTGGCTGCTTCTACACTAAAGGGCTCATTCCGGTCAGGGGACTCTCTGATGCTAAGCTCTCCTTGGGTCTGGGGATACCAGAATGCCATCCTCTCCCCTCACCTTTTTAGGCTAAAGTTGTCTGTTTCAGGATACTTCATCATGCCATGCTGATTTTCTCCAACTCTTCCTACAGCTTTGTAAAGGATCCCATCTTTGAACTTCTTCAACTGCTCATTCATTCTCCCTTTAAAAATTCCCACATATTCTACATTCTTCCCATATACTCTGCAGCCTGTTTTTTCTTTTTAATATGTATTCATTTTGCTGTGCCAGGTCTTAGTTGCCGCATGCAGGATCTTTAGTTGTTGCATGTGAACCTCTTGCTTGTGGTATGTGGCCTCTAGTTCTCTGACCAGGGATGAAACCTGGGCATTGGGAATGTGGAGTCTTAGCCACTGGACCTTCAGGGAAGTCCCTGCAGCCTGTTTCCCCATCTTTAACATCTTACCAATATGATACACTAGTTAAAATACTAATGTGCTATTTTTAACCAAGATCCACATTTTACTCAGATGTCCTTAGTTTTTACCGAATGCTTTTTCTTTTTTTTGTTCTGTTCCAAGGTCCCATCCACGACTCCACAATTACACTTCTTCGTCTGTCGCCTTAGGTTCCTCTTGGCTGTGACTGTTTCTCAGACATCCCTTATGATTGATGACCTTGACAGTGTTGAAGAGGACCAGTGTTTTGTAGAATGTCCCTCAACTGGGATTTGCCTGGTGTCTTTCTGATGATTAGTATGAGAGTTTGGGGGAAGAAGGTCACAGAGGTGAAGTACCATTTTCAACATGGATCAAGAGATTATCATTTCAATGCACACCAAGAGCACACACATCAACATGACTCACTCATCACTGTTGACATCAGCCTGATCATCTGGCTGAGGTGGCACTGTCAGGTTTTACACTGTAAAATAACACTTTTTTTCTCCTCCTCTCCCTCTTTCCATACTGTACTCTTCAGAAGGAAGTCACTATGTGCAGCCCACACTTAAGGAGAGGGAAGTTATGATTTCTCTCCCTGAAGTAGAGCCTATGTTTCCTTTCTTTCTCCATTCCTTCATTTCTTTCTTTCTTTCTTTCTTTTTTTTTTTGTAAATTGCAGTAAAATATGGTGGCTCTGTAGGTAAAAAAAATCCTCTTGCAATGCAGGAGACCCAGGTTTGATCCGAGAGACAGGAAGTTCCCCTACAGAAGGAAATGGCAACCCATTCCAGTATTCTTGCCTGGAAAATTCCATGGACAGAGGAGCCTGGCAGGCTACAATCCATGGGGGGGCAAAGAGTTGGCTCTACTGAGCGACTAAACCACCACTACCATACATAAAAGTTGCCACATAATCATTTATAAAAGTTTCAGTGACCCCTTATCAGTAAACCATCTGTCTCCTGCTAGGACTCTTTTTATGCCAAGATGAACTTATCATTACTCACCAAAAATAATAGCAATGTGTCTTTATGTTCATTACATGAGATTTCCATGTAAGAAAAACAGATTCTCACATTTTCAACTATTTGCTACCTACTGCTCTTTAAGCCTTGATTCAAGACATCATGGGTTCCCCGATAGAGGAACCCATGTCATAGGGTTCCCCATAACTCCTGCTCTTGTCTCCATGACCACCTATTTCTCCTTGAATTCTAGTGTTTGCTGCACTGCTTAATTTTCTTGGTGGCTTTTCCAGGGCAGGAACTAAATCTCCTTTACCTTCTACCTTTAAGGCTGAGAACTGTCCTAGAAACACAGTAGCTGATCAACAAATGTCAGCTGGAAATTAAGGAAGCAAAGATGAGACAGAAGCAGAGATGGCCTCTTTTCTCCAAAGAGTAAAGAGACTGTTAATATCTAAGACTGGTGAGGGTGTACGAAAAGCTGCACTCATACCTATGTATCCCTCCACCCTTTCTGCATGACAAGTCGGTAATACTTATTGAAAGCCATGATATATACATATGTCTACCCAGCAATTACAAGACTGGAAATTTAAGTTAAGAAAGCAATCAAAGACTGACATCAGTCTTGGCAATGATTTTTTGGATTTGACATCCAAAGTGGAGGCAACAAAAGCAAACAAAAACAAGTTGGACTACATTAAATCAAAAGGCTTCTGCATAGCAAAGGAAACCTGGGAAGCCTTGAGGGCATTATGCTAAGTGAAATAAGTCAGATGAAGATAAATAATGTATAATCTCACTTATATGTGGAATCTAAACAACAACAAACAACTCACAAATACAGACAACAAGTGGATGGTTGCCAGAATGGGGTGGGACTTCCCACATGGCTCCATGGTAAAGAATCTGCCTGCCAATGCAAGGAGATACAGGAGATGTCGGTTCGATCCCAGAGTTGGAAAGATCCCCTGGAGAAGGAAATGGCTACCCACTCCAGTATTCTTGCCTGGAGAATCCCCTGGACAGGGGTGCCTGGCAGGCTGCAGTCCATAGGGGCACAGAGTCGGACATGACTGAGCATGCACACACAGCACGCAGAGGTGGCGGGTGGAGGACAGCAGTGAGCAAAATAGATGAAGATGGCCAAAAGATACAAACATCCAGTTAAAAAATAAATAAGTCATGAAGATGTCATGAACAGCATGATAAATATAGTTAATACTGTGCTGTATATTTGAAAACTGCTGAAAGAGCAGATCTTAAAAGTCCTGATCACAAGAAAAAGAACTGTAACTCTGTATGGTGATGGATGTTACCTAGACTTACTGTGGTGATATCACAATAGATACAAATATTGGGTCATGTTGCATACTTGAAACTAATAGGTTGTGTCAGTTATATCTCAATTTAAAAACAAGACTATCGGGACTCCCCTGGTGGTCCAGTGGTAAAGAATCCGCCTTGCAATGCAAGGAACGTGGGTGGGTTCAATTACTGGTTGGGGAACTAAGACCCCACATGCTTTGGAGCAACTGAACCCATGTGCCACAATGAAAGAGCCTGTGGGTAGCCACTAAGACTCGATTCAGCCAAATAAATAATAAATATTTTTAAAATAAATAAATAAAAACAAGCCTACCAAGATATGTGGGGCTTCCCCAGTGGCTCAGCTGTAAAGAATCTGCCTGTAATGCAGAAGCTGCAGGAGACATGGGTTGGATCCCTGGGTGGGGAAGATCCTTTGGAGAAGGAAATGGCAAAACTCCAGGGTTCTTGCCTGGAAAATCCCAGGGACAGAGCAGTCTTCAGGCTACACACACAAAAATAATATTTTTAAAGCAAAAACTAGAAAGAAACTAAAGGCTTACCAAGAGGTCAACTAAATTATAGTATATCCATGCTATGCAGCAATATATAGCCATTAAAATTCAGGTTGAACATTTACCAGGTGATTATCTTTGAGCAGTGCTATAATGGACATGGGTTTAACTTTTTCTTTGTATTTTTCCCCATATTTTCACATCTGAACCATATCTGCAACTAGGAAAAAAAATGATCAAATGTACCTTTTCACAGAGGCTTATTTGCCATTTCCAACCTGAGCATCCAGCTAAGATAATCAAAGCTTGAAGGCTGATCGTTGGACAGTTTAGATATAATCAAGTCAAAATGTCAATAGACACCATGACTGCTGTTTCCAGTCATCACTACCCTTGTCCTAAACACACTAACGAAGGTGGGTCCCAGGGAAAGAGAATTCAGAGCTTCCTACTTCTGTTTGCCAGCTTCTCTGGGGCCCTGGGCTTTACAGGAGGCTCAGTGGTAAAAAAAAAAATCCATCTGCTGATGTACAAGACGCAGGAGATACAGGTTCTATCCTTGGTCCGGGAAGATCCCCTGAAGTAAGAAATGGTAACCCACTCCAGTATTCCTGTCTAGCAAATCCCATGCACAGAGGAGCCTGGTGGGCTACAGTCTATGGAGTCACAAAGAGTCAGACAGGACTTAGCAACTGAGCACGCATACACTGGGGCCCTACTTCTGATCTGGATCCTGGACATAGGTTTTTTGCTTGTTTTTATAATTTTTTATTTAACTGCATCAGGTGTTAATTGCGGCATGTGGGATCTAGTTCCCTGACCAGAGACCAAACCTGGGCACCCTGCATTAGCAGTACGGAGTCTTTGCTGAACCACCAACGAAATCCCTGTTTGTTTTGTTTTTAAAGCTTCTCTAACTGACTGTAACGTATAGCCATAGTTGGAAACCCAAGGTTCTATTCCACTCTACTCATTTTGAGAATGGGACAACAGAGGCCTGCTGCTGCTGCTGCTAAGTCGCTTCAGTCGTGTCTGACTCTGTGCAACCCCATAGACAGCAGCCCACCAGGCTCCCCCGTCCCTGGGATTCTCTAGGCAAGAACACTGGAGTGGGTTGCCATTTCCTTCTCCAATGCATGAAAGTGAAGTCGCTCAGTCATGTCCAACTCTTCGCGACCCCATGGACTGCAGCCTACCAGGTCCTCCGTCCATGGGATATTCCAGGCAAAAGTACTGGAGTGGGGTGCCATTGCCTTCTCCCAACAGAGGCCTAGAGAAGGTCAAAATGACATCGGCACAGAGCTAGACCCTGGTCTTTGCACTTTCATTTCAGTTCAGTTCAGTCGCTCAGTCATGTCCAACTCTTTGCGACCCCATGAATCGCAGCACGCCAGGCCTCCCTGTCCATCACCAACTCCCGGAGTTCACTCAGACTCACGTCCAGCAAGCCACTAAAATTAAGGGTGGGGTTTTATAGATTGACAGTCTTGGATGACCCCAAAATTTTGAAAAGGAAAATATGGATGGAGTGCAAAGACTTCTAAAAATAACCTACTTATCAAATAGTATTTATCAAGCACAGTGCAATTTGGAAACATTAACCACAGTCTAATGTAACAATGGGAAAGGCACTACAAAATCTAACTTGATGCAACTGTATTGAGCAAGCAAAGAGGACAGAAATCAAAATATCATTGTATTCAAGGTTGGCTTTACTCCAGAACAAATAAACATAATTCTGTCCAGGCCTTTGTCTCCCACCTAGTTGGGTCCAAAGACCCCTGCCTAGTGCTCCTGGTGACTTCCAAGAATGTCCTCCTCTGGTTACCCTTGCAAACAGTTACCTTTACAAACCAAGAGCAATAGCTCCTCTTTCTATTAAGCCTCTACCCTGACCGAGAACAGTCCCAACACCTCACACATCCTCCATGACGCAGACAGAATAAGGCCTCGAGCTGTTTTCCCAGGAAGGCGCACATGTAGAAAGAAGATTAAATGTAAGTCAGGGATCTGACTGTGTAATATCAGGAAAGTCCTCAACAAAGCATTTAACTCTTTAGGACTCAAACTTTTTCTGTCTGTGACACGTAGGCCCACTGGGAAATCTATGAGGTCTAGTCTAATTTATACCATGACAGCTTTGTGCAAGTTCAGCCCAGCCTGGTTTGTAAACGATGTAGTAGTTAATCTTTAAGCTAGAAGTGTGTGGTGTTACAAGAATGTGTAAAGGAAGCCCTTCTTCATTTTCCTACTTGTCCCTGCTTTATAAGCACTACAAGAATTACAGAAAGTATGAAAGGTAAGAAAAAATTAGACTTGTTACTATCTGAAGTTGCCAGGAGCTTCCCAGATGGTTCAGGGGTAGAGAATTAGCCAGCTGCAGGTTTGATCCCTAGATTAGGAAGATTCCTGGAGGTGGAAATGGCAAGCCACTCCAGTATTCTTGCCTAGGAAATCCCATGGACAGAGGAGCCTAGAAGGCTCCATATAGTCCATGGGGTCGCAAAAGGTCAGACACAACATAGCAACTAAACAACAACAAAGCCATTCAGGGAAGAAAACTTCTCTGTTGTCTGATATATTTTGTCTGATATATCTTAAATCAATACCCTGGTGCTGCCTGACTTCTGGATTATGTGGAAAAATTTGATTTTCAATATTTACGCTTCAGTTTTTAAAAATCTTCAGTTTCTTATCTTGAATGCTGAACACTCTCTTTGTCATGATATAGCGAGTGAAGAGTGTTGGATGGGAGGGGGAAACCCTACCATTTGGTTCACTGAACACCCAAGCAGTAAGAAGATACTTCTCTGCAAAAAAACCTCCTTGTTTAGCTTTTAAAGGGCAATTTTATATTGCAATCTGCACTCACTTATTTATAAAATTCACTGAGCTCCCAGGCACCGGGTCATGAGGAGCAAGTAATGAGCCGCAGTAGGCAAGTTTCCTGCATTCTTAGAGCTTATCATCCCCTGGAAGAGGCTAGTAATAATCAGATAGCCACAAAGTGGTACGCTTACACAAGGTGATAAAGGTTGTGTTGAAAACTGGTAAGAAGGAAAGAGAATCTATAAAGAGAGGAGGGAGATTAGAGAGTGAGTGAAAGTGTCTCCTGAGGAACTGACCTTTGAAACTGAAGGATGAGTGGGAGTTTACTCAGAGGATGGACAGGCAATTCAGACAAGCCACAAGCCAGGCAGAGGCCAAGGGGAAGAGTAGCTAATTAGAAATTTTGTCCGCTGTCCCTTTAAGGTCTTATCGATTATCTGAGGGCAAGTATGCAATCATCTTGCTTTGGGAACTCCACCTGTACTTGCAAAATATGAATCTTCCCAAGTCACTTGATACCAACCCACCTTAAAAAACATTATCCCCACCCCCCAAAAAAACAAAAAAACATTATCCCATTATTTATCAAGTGCTCTCATTTTTTTGCCCATTGCATGTGAGGATTTCTTATCATGAATTTTTAACCCTCTTACATGATCTATGGGCTTTCCTGGTGGCTCAGAGGTTAAAGCGTCTGCCTGCAATGCAGGAGACCTGGGTTCAAGCCCTGGGTTGGGACGATCCCCTGGAGAAGGAAATGGCAACCCACTCCAGTATTCTTGCCTGGAGAATCCCATGGACAGAGGAGCCTGGTGGGCTACAGTCCACGGGGTCGCAAAGAGTCGGACACGACTGAGCAACTTCACTCACTCACTCACTCATGATCTGTAGTGAGTGAGGTCCTGTGTAGGATGGAAAGGGGATTGGAGATCTAAGTATACATATAGCTGATACATATACATATAGTTTGTGGTACACAACATTGTAAAGCAATTTTACTCCAATAAAAAAACTGTTTTAAAAGAGGAAAGAAAGGGGATGATCCTTTCATTTCCTTCACTGAAAGGAGCAAGATAATTCCTTTCTACAAGGAAACCTGTTCCTCTTGCTTTTAAAGGGCAGGAGGTTCCTTTTCCAGATCAGGAAGTTAAATGACTAAGGGTAATGTTTGAAACAGTTTGAGAAATGCTAGTGGAAAACTGTGCTCTTCTTCAGCTCCCTGGACTAAAGAAACAGAGTAGATGGTAGAGGCGAGAGCAACAAGGAGCAGCCCATGCATCTAGCTGTGGATATAAACTGTGTGCCCAGAAAATGCCAGATAGCGTTTCAGGAATGAGACAGGTTCCTTATCTCCCCTCTCTGCACCATTTTAAAGAGAAAGCAAGAGGAAAGGGGCAGGGGCTCTCAAAGGTCTCTAAAAGTTTCTGGGTGTCCTGTGGGATGGAGAAGGGATGTGGGATGACAAAAGGAGAAAAGAAAATATCATGGAGGAAGATTTCTCTGGAGTGGAACCCACTGCCCACCCTCACCCTCTAATTAAATCCTACCATTAATGCCCACAGTATTCCATTCCCCGTGAAAGCAAGGTTCTTCATAATTCCTCAGTTACTAGATCTAGAAATCTATACATAAATTCATGCCACCTTCCTATCATCAAAACTTCTAGGAAGAAAAAATGCCTGGTTTCCTCCTCCACCACCAAGACCACCACCCCCATCAGAGTTGTAATCCATTGTTTCCCTTTTCCTTTGTCACACTTTCCACCTCCCTTGCGGGAAGGGCACAGACGCTGTCCGGGCCCAAGGTGTCTCACTGCTGCCAGGAGTCCGCCCTCCCAGAGGGCAGCCCTGAGCCCTGGCACGTTAGCATCTGCAGCCTGTCTCGTCTCTCGCGCCTGGAGTCCTTGTGCACTGCGCCGGTGCGCTGGCTTCCCAAAGCCGCAGTGGATTGTATAACCACACTGTGCGCGCCTGAAGGACAGAGTCGTGAGCCTCCCTCCTGACAGCATCTGTTCAGAGTCACTTGGTGTCAGCTAAAAAGAGACCCACCAGGCCGGCGGGACCCGAAGATCTAGGGGAGGGTGGGAGCGAAGCGCGTTGTCTGGACAACAGCCCTGTTAGTAGGCGGTGAGGTTGGTAAATCTCTCCAGCAGCAGTATTTAAACCCGCAATTCTGTGTGGAGAGCCGGCGGTGCAGGACAGTGAGGAGCAAGCGGAGTCCTACTGCACCAGCTTAGCGTGGATCAAACAAAGGGGATGGCGCGGAAACTCACAATAAGGAAGGGGGGAGTTGTCGGAATTTCTCCCCAAAGAAGCCTCTCCCGAAAATGACAATGACATCTCCGCTCCTCTTTTCAATTATGTAACTCTCATACGTTTGGAAGAATATACACAAACATATACTTAGGACGGCAGAAAATCTCTAAAGAGACTCTTAAAAAAAAAAAATCTCTAAATAGCTTTAGCTCAGGGTCCATCTGAAGTCTCAACAGACCTGGTTGTCACCTGGCAGCGTTAGAGGATGTCATCCTAGGGGTGGGACCCACCGCGCGGACAGCCGGGTCACCGCCGGGGCAGCGGCCCTCTCGGCTCTGCAAGGATCGCCGGAAGCCCCTCGCCGCGTCGCGGGGTCGGCTGGACCTACCAGTCCTCAGGCTGCAGAGCTATCGGCCCCCTTCGCCTCCCTCCTCTGCGAACACCTGGCCCGCGGTTACCTGCGGAGCTGCCAGTCTCCGCAGCCCATTGGCCGGCTCCCCAGCGCCCTTGCCTTTGGCGGCGGGGAGATGCCCGAGCTCGGGCGTCCGCGCCTCGCCGTCCGCGGGGTCCGCGCCGTTCTCGCTGGGGCCTTCATCCGGCGCGGGGAAGAGCCCGCAGCGTCGCTGGAAGCGGGCGACGAGCTGGGAATCCTGCAGGCTCCAGAGCAGCTCGGCCATGGTGCTCCCGGAGCCGCCGCCGCCGCCCGGTGCCCTCTGCTCGCGCCTTCCCTCCCGCCCTCGCCCGCGCCGGGCTGGGCGCGCGGGGTGGCTGGCGGGCGGGCGGAGCCCGGGGCGCCAGCCAACAGGTGCGCCGCTCGGGTCCTAGCGCCCGCCCCCCGCGCGGACGCACAGGTGTTCGCCTCCACCTTGCGCAGGGCACGTCCGGGCTCCTTTCCTTCCGGCGGGCCCGCGCGGACTCGGGTGATCTCTGGCGTCTGGCAGGCTCGGAACTGGGCGAAAAGGTACAGGTGTCCCCACCCCTGTCGGCTGGTGCATAAGTGCCACCTAATGGGGAGCGGCCGCCCACGTGTAGATCTGCGTGAGTCCACTTGGCGCGCACTGGCCGATCGCTTAGGGACCTTCCTGTTCACTATTGATCTCAAAGAGAGGTCAGATTTTCCACCCCCCCGCCCCCAACTCCCCGCATCCAGCCTCTAGTCTCTGCCTTTACCCACTTCTGGCAGGGAGCGTGAGCCCCGCTAGAGAACATTTCTTGAGTTCTTGCCAAATTCTGCGTGATGTCGCCTCTCCCCACAGCCCCAAACGTCTGCGACATTGCTCAAGAACCAACCGAGTGGGTTTCAAGTGGATTCCGAGTTATCCTACCCCTCCCTGCCCCTGCCTTGTGATCTGGCAACTGGGGAACACCTAGATACGTGGAGAGGGACACTGATTCTTTCTTTCTTGGTGTTCCGCATTAAGAAAGATGGTGCTTGCCCCTACCCCCGACTTTTTTTTTTTTTTTTCCCACTCTGCCTTTAGACACTTGAGACCCAAAGAGAACAAGGTGTTGAAGGATCTGGAGGAGGAGTTGACTTCTCCCCGCACCAGCGCGGGCTTTAGATATCTCAGCAGAAGAGCAAAGAAAACATCCTGCCTGTCGACCTTGATTTTGCCTCCTCCCTCCTGAATCCTCTGGAGACACTGCACTTCCTCACAGAGAAAGCCAACAGTCAAATTAGGCCCAGCTGACCAGCCTGCAAGGAAAGTGCAATTCAATCCTTCTGTCTTCAGTCTGCAGCTGAAGCCTGGGGTTTCCTGGTAGCCCCCGTGTAAAGCTGCTAAGTATTTGGTTGCACACAGGACTAGGGAGGCACACCTGCACACCACCGACCTTGTTTATCCAGTTGTCAGTTCAGGCCAGGAAGTCTTTCGGATGTAGACTTCAAGGATGACGTGGTCTCCCTTGTGTCTGCGTTTCTGCTCTTCTTCCCAGTCCTGTCTGGCAAGCAAGATCAAGGTGGCTGAGAGAGCAATAAAATTCTTGGCAAATAACCATTTTCTACTTAATTTACAGAAGAGACAGAGCTGCTGGCCCAGTCAGGCTGTGTCACACAAAGAGATGTTCAGTCCTAGAAGCAGAAGGCTCCTCTTCCATCTGCTGTGGTCATTTACAGCCACTGGGACCAAATTCCCGAGAAGGTAATGGCAACCCACTCCAGTACTCTTGCCTGGAAAAATCTCATGGATGGAGGAGCCTGGTAGGCTGCAGTCCATGGGGTCGCAAAGAGTCAGACAGGACTGAACAACTTCACTTTCACTTTTCACTTTCATGCACTGGAGAAGGAAATGGCAACCCACTCGAGTGTTCTTGCCTGGAGAATCCCAGGGATGGGGGAGCCTGGTGGGCTGCCGTCTATGGGTCGCACAGAGTCGGACATGACTGGAGTGACTTAGCAGCAGCAGCAGCGGGGACCAAATTCTGTGGGTTTTTCTCTTTATTTTTGGTTGTGCTGGGTCTTTGTTGCTGAGCATGGGCTTTCTCGAGTTGTGGTGAATGAATAGGGCTACTCTCCAGTTGTGGTGCCACGCTTCTCATTGCAGTGGATTCTCTTATTGCAGAGCATGGGCTGTAGACGTGAGGGTTCAGTAGTTGTGGCACATGGGTTTTAGTTCCTCCCCAACATGTAGAATCTTCCGGGACTAGGGATCGAACCCGTGTCCCCGGCATTGGCAGGTGGATTCTTAACCACTGGACCACCAGGGAAATCCTGTGGTTCTGTTTTTAAAGTAGGAATTGTGGCTTAGGACCTTTTCTTTTTTATGATAGAGAAATATGCTTTCCCATGAAGACATTTAAATTATGTAGTTCCCAAATTTGATGTTGTGATTTCCCTTTCTCCCAAATAGTAGAGTCAAAGCCAAACATGGCATATGGAGCACAAGGCCAAAAAAATGCATATTCAGACAAGGCATTTTTATCCCCTTGGGGACCAGATACTAGCCCCAGCTTCCAGTGGCTTGTGACATCACTGTGGGCCTCGGTTGCCTCCCCTGATGAAATGACATTCCTCGATTCTTGTGTGTGGCAGTCCTTGTCTTGAGGCAGTATCATGCCATCTCCTTCTTTGTTGTCACGGAGCATTCTCCCCGTGTGACTCTCTGTGCCCAGATCTCCCTCTTCTTATAGGGACACCAGTTCTTTGGATTAGGGTCTATTCTAAACCAGTCTGGTGCATCCTAACATGATTGCATCTGCAAAAATTACATTTGCTCCACATTCATAGGTTCTGGGTGCACATGAATTTGGAGCAAATGCTACTCAACCCAGTTAAGTATCAGGTTGGCCAAAAAAGTTCCTTTGGGTTTTTCCCACAAGATGTTATAGAAAAATATAAATTCCGTGTTACAAGTTATAAGTTTTTGGCCAACCCAGTTCTTACTCGTCAGGCATGTGCTTAGTACTTTCACACCATAACTAACTTAATCACATTTTATCCTCCCAGTAGCCCTCTGAATTAGCCACTCATCCTTCATGTATTTGACAATTATGCATTTACTAATGTCAGACACTATTCTAGAACTGGGGATGCATCAGTTAAAAAACCAGAGCTCCTAGATCATGAAACTTATATGTTAGTAGTGTTAGTCACTCAGTCATGTCTGGCTCTTTGTGACCCCATGGATTGTAGCCCACCAGGCTCCTCTATCCATGAGGATTCTCCAGGCAAGAACACTGGAGTGGGTAGCCGTGCCCTCCTCCAGGGGATCTTCCTGACCCAGGGATTGAACCTGCGTCTCCTGCATTGCAGGCAGATTCTTTACCATCTGAGCCACCAGGGACAGCTATTTTTAAAAACTCAGATAAATCTGTACTTTTAGTGAGCGACAAATGCCATGGAGAAGCACAAGGTGGTTGGGGCAGGAGGAAGACGTGCAGGTAAGATGGTCACCTCCAAGAAGAGGATACTGGTGCAGAGACCTGGAAGAAGAGGTGCCCACTCAATCCAGATCAGGAGAAACAGCAGTCCAGATAGAGGACACTGCACTTGTAAAGGCCTTGAGGTCACCAAAGCTTGGTATATTGGACGAACCACTGGGAAAGGAACCACCTGGTAGTGTTGTAGGAAGGGGAAGGGCCCCCTTTAGGGCCCCAAGAGCGGGCTCTTGTCTAACACTCAGAATTGTCCAAGGAGACATGTGCTGACAAAGCAAGAGATTTTATTGGGAAAGGGCACCCGAGTGGAGAGCAGTAGGGTAAGGGAACCCAGGAGAACAGCTCTGCCACATGGCTGGCAGTCTTGGGTTTTATGGTGATGGGATTAGTTTCCGGGTGGTCTTTGGCCAATCATTCTAATTCAGAGTCTTTCCTGGTGGTGCATGCATCACTCACCCAAGATGGATGCTAGCGAGAGAGATTCTAGGAAGTGGATGGACACATGGTATCTCCTTTTGACCTTTCCCAAATCTTTTGGTTGGTGGTGGCTTATTAGTTACGTATTCCTGACCAGGATCTCCTGTCATAAAACAACTCATGCAAATGGTTACTAAAGGGCCTGGCCAGGGTGGGAGGCTTCAGTCAGTGTGCTTCCCCTAACTGCAGGACTGTCTTGGGAGAGGTAGGGTCTAGTAGGACCATTTGAAGGTGAAGGTGAAGTTGAAGTCGCTCAGTCGTGTCCGACTCTTTGCGACCCAGTGGACTATAATGTACTAGGCTTCTCCATCCATGGGATTTTCCAGGCAAGAGTACTGGAGTGGATTGCCATTTTCTTCTCCAGGGGATCTTCCCAACCCAGGGATCGAACCGAGGTCTCTTGCATTGCAGGCAGATGCTTTACCATCCGAGCCAGCAGGGAAGCCTCAATAGGACCATTTAGACTAAAATAATAAAGACTTAGGGGCTTCCCTCATAGTTGAGTCAGTAAAGAATCTGCCAGCAATGCAGGAGACTTGGGTTTGATTACTGGGTCAGGAAGATCCCCTGGAGAAGGAAATGGGAACCCACTCCAGTATTCTTGCCTGGAGAATCCCATGGACAGAGGAGCCTGGAAGGCTGCAGTTCATGGGGTCGCTGAGGGTTGGACACGCCTGAGTGACTTCACTTTCACTTTTCACTTTCATGCATTGGAGAAGGAAATGGAAACCCACTCCAGTGTTCTTGCCTGGAGAATCCCAAGGATGGGGGAGCCTGGCAGGCTGCCGTCTATGGGGTTGCACAGAGTCGGACATGCCTGAAGTGACTTAGCAGCAGCAGCAGTAGCAATAAACCACCACCAAAGAGTAAAGTGAAAGTGTTAGTCACTCAGTTGTGTCCAACTCTTTGCAACCCAATGGACTGTAATCCACTGGGCTCTTCTTTCCATGGAATTCTCTAGGCACGAATACTGGAGTGAGTTGCCGTATACTCCCACTTTACAGATGAGAAAACTGAGGCTCAGAGATGGGAAACCTAACCAAAGCCACACAACTAAGTGCCAGAAAGTGAAAGTAAGTTGCTCAGTCATGTCTGACTCTGTGACCCCATTGACTGTAGCCTACCAGACTTCTCTGTCCATGGGATTTTCCAGGCAAGAATACTGGAGTAGGTTACCATTCTATTCCTGGAATTTACCTTCACTCTTTACTTTGTTTTGAAAAGTTTTCCCAGTGTGTAGTGAGTGCTCAATAAACACTTTTGGAATGTTGTTCTAGACTAAGCACACCTCACAGTTTTTAGAACTTTTGGACCTATTTGTAAATTTTTGCATGTGAATTCTACAACCCTCAGAGACCAGCTTTTTTGAAATGGGAAAGAAGGGTGAGTGGGGGGAGTTGGGTAGGGCACAATTTTCTAAAGAATGACATAGCCTGAGGACACAACATAAACTGATTAGAATTAAATGGGTCCAAGATGGCAGACAAGTCAACTTAGATTATAACTTTATCCTCAGTCAGCAAGCTAAATGACACACCCAGAGGTTCCAGGACAGTCTCAAGTCACCATCAAAGACCAAACAGTGGGCGGTAGCTGGATTCCTGGAAATCTCCACCCCTTGCCCCAAATAGTTGGAATAGTCCTCCCACCCAGAGAAGGCA
Organism: Aepyceros melampus; assembly: GCA_006408695.1. Taxonomy (NCBI): domain Eukaryota; kingdom Metazoa; phylum Chordata; class Mammalia; order Artiodactyla; family Bovidae; genus Aepyceros; species Aepyceros melampus. Next base: position 27,748 of record SJXQ01004689.1, read on the forward strand.
ATGGCAAGCCACTCCAGTACTCTTGTTAGGAGAAGCACACTGATTGAAACCGTCCACCCTGGCCAGGCACCATAATAACCATTTGCATGAGTCGTTTTATGACAGGGGATCCTGATAAGCCACCACCAACCAGAAGAGTTCGGGAAAGGTTGAAAGGAGACACGGCGGGTCCGTCCACTTCCCAGAATCTCTCTCGCTAGCATCCATCTTGGCAGAGCGATGCGTGCACCACCAGGAAAGACTCTGAATTAAAGTGATTGGCCAAAGACCACCCAGAAACTAATCCCATCAACATAAAACCCAAGGCTTTGAGCCATGCAGCAGAGCAGTTCTCCTGCGTTCCCTACCCTACTGCTCTCCATATCACAATTATCCAAATCTATGCCCCAACCAGTAATGCTGAAGAAGCTGAAGTTGAATGGTTTTATGAAGACCTACAAGACCTTTTAGAACTAACACCCAAAAAAGATGTCCTTTTCATTATAGGGGACTAGAATGCAAAAGTAGGAAGTCAAGAAACACCTGGAGTAACAGGCNCTCCACCCCAGTGTCCTTTCCCAATAAAACCTCTTGCTTTGTCAGCACATGTGTCTCCTCGGAAAATTCATTTCCGAGTGTTAGACAATAGTGAGTTTCGGGCTCTGGAAGTGGTCCCCCTTCCTGCCTAGAAAATCCCATGGATGGAGGAGCCTGGTGGGCTGCAGCCCATGGGGTCGCTAAGAGTCGGACATGACTGAGTGACTTCACTTTCACTTTTCACTTTCACGAATTGGAGAAGGAAAGGGCAGCCCACTCCAGTGTTCTTACCTGGAGAATCCCAGGGACCGGGGAGCCTGGTGGGCTGCCGTCTATGGGGTCAGAGAGTCAGACACAACTGAGGCCACTTAGCAGCAGCAGTAGCAGTTCTCCTACTCATTAGCCTATGAAATACCCAGCCCATAAAAAATAACAAAGCCACATTTCAGGACCATTGCACTTGTCCTCTGTGATGGCCTGCACTCTGTCTGTGGAGTGTGTTCCTCTCTGAATAAATCTACTTCTTACCTATCACTTTGTCTCTCATTGAATTCTTTCTGTGATGAGATATCAAGAACTTGAACTTTATTAGGTCCTGAAACCAGGTCTGTGACCTCAGTGGGAAAACCGTGGGGTTTGGCTGGATTCAAGTCCTGATCTTGTGGGTTCAATTCCCAAACTGTGGTAAAGTTTCAGTTTTACTTCTTCTTTTTGTTTGTTTTTTAAGAAAAGAAAACTGAGACTGAGATGTAAAATGATTTTTCCCTAAGTTAGAGAATTTATTAGATACTCTGCAGCGTCTGCCATTTCACAACGCTCTTATGGGGAGAATTTCCCTCCTTCTTCATCTGTACTCAGGGGATGAGAAAAGAATGAGAGAGGAGATGGCAGCCATTTTTGGCCACATGACCTGGTCCCCTTACCAGGGCCAATTTGACCCTGGACTGAACACCGCTTAATCACAATTCCCAAACTGTGGTAAAGTTTCAGTTTTACTTCTTCTTTTTGTTTGTTTTTTAAGAAAAGAAAACTGAGACTGAGATGTAAAATGATTTTTCCCTAAGTTAGAGAATTTATTAGATACTCTGCAGCGTCTGCCATTTCACAACGCTCTTATGGGGAGAATTTCCCTCCTTCTTCATCTGTACTCAGGGGATGAGAAAAGAATGAGAGAGGAGATGGCAGCCATTTTTGGCCACATGACCTGGTCCCCTTACCAGGGCCAATTTGACCCTGGACTGAACACCGCTTAATCACAGTTAGGATCATCAAATGCTTTCTCCTTGGTAATTTGGATTCACAGACCTCTGTCAGTATCTGTTGAAATAGGGAGAAGAAAATTTAAAAGTGGAGACCATGCCATGGGGCAGACAAGTGGTCTTGTTGCCGAATCCAAGCTCAGTCTGCTCGCTACACAACTAAGCCAATAATCGGGAAACAAGGTGTTGAGGCAAGAAACAGGGACTTGATTCGTAAAACTGGGCATCCTAGAAGGCAGGCTAGTGTCTTGAGAGTACCATCTTATGGTGAGGGGAGGGAGGGTGTCTGCATGCCAGTTTCTTTTATAGAATAGAGGAAGCCAGAAAGTAAAGTAAATAGGCCATTTTGCAAAGTCCCTCTTGATTGAGCCAGCGTGGGGAAGGGGATGTGTTAATTTCTTCTTTTCCGCCACCGTTCACAGGTGGGCAGGGTCAGAATGTCTCCCTTCCTACAGAACAAAGGGTCTTTAGTTTAACATTCAAAACCTTGGCAGACAGACAGGTTCCCTGAGGCAGGCCATTATGTGTGCTGACAGACAGCATCCTTTTAGCGATTATAATAACAAAAGCAACAGTTAAAGTCAAAAATGCTGATGCTGGGAAAGACTGAAGGCAGGAGAAGGAGGGGACCACAGAGGACTAGATGGTTGGATGGCATCACCGACTCAATGGACAGGAGTTTGAGCAAGCTCCAGGAGATAATGAAGGACAGGGAAGCCTGTTGTGCTGCAGTCCGTGGAGGTGCAAAGAGTCGGACATGACTGAGCAGCTGAACCACAACAAAATCAAAGAAACAGATCCAACATGGAGTCAGGTTTCACTCAGCAGACTTACTGCCGAGTACTCACAAGGGAGGAATAAAGCAGACAGACACACAGAGAAGTTAGGCAATGCAGGCAATTAATCTGGAAAGACAACTCTGTCGGCACCTTGTTCCGGTCCTTGTGAAGGTCCTCCTAGCCTGGGTTCCCGAACTGCCCCTGAATCCTTGGTAGCAAATCCCCCATGTCTTTTACTTATGACCTGAAGGGTCCTAATTCAGACAGCCAGGAGCTGGTAGGATAGGGAAACCAGAGCAACTCCTCACCTTCAAGTCACCATCAAGTGATTACAAAGCCCTACCCACGTCCTGCTAGAGGTTTCATCTTGCTGCAATGGAAACTGCAGATTCTGACTCCACCTCAGCCCCTCAACGTGTTGCAAAGGGCTTCCTAAGAAATTAGGGAACGCAGTGAGTCTATTGCTATCATTTCATCTCATGGTGACTCAAACTGCCTCCTGGGCTTGGGGAAATCTAGTCACTTTCTATGGGGAGGATATTTTGAAATCCAAACAAACTTCTGGCATGGAATCCTTCCAAGATTTGCAAGCTACCACATATGTGAATTTGTTTTCTGGCAGTATTTTTAGGAATGATAATTTATATCTTTGCAGATAACGTAAAGTACTCAAGGATTAATAACTTTAGGAGATTAAAGATGTATCATTTGTTGACAAATTGATCAAAGTCCTGGCTCTGTTTGGACTGTTTAGATCACTGAGATTTTGAAATGCAAAGCATAGAATTGATCTTCTGTTTTTTCAGGGTACTTTTCTTTAACTAATGAAAAACACTTTTTTCTATTAAGACAGTTTCAGTAAATCATCAAACATAAATTATTTTCTTGAGGCGGGGGACATTTTAGACTGGGAGAAATTTCAGCTTAAAACCTTGCTTTGAAAGAAAACATTTACAGGTGATGTTCCTGTAGAGTGGGGGGCTGGGGAGGGGGCAGAAAGAGGGAAATCAATAAGAAGAAAGACTAGGAGTCTTTAGTTTCCCCTGCAGCAAACAGTCAAGGAATGGTCCAGTTTGCACGCTCTCACAACCATGAATATTGATTAAGAGTTTGATTTCAGTCAGCACTTCTTGGTCTGAATCCAGTCGAATCAAACCATATGCGACTAAATAGTTTTCTCCAATGAGTTTTGATGGATTTTGACCACTTTATGAGGAATATTGTAGAGTTTAGCTGGCTCTACCCAACTAAAGAACTTGAGGGATGGGGGTTATCTCATGCCAACCAGTTTTAAAGGTCAGTCCTCTGTTTGACTTATGCTTTGATGAAACATCAAACATCTAATGGAAAAAAGCAAGCCATTTCTTCCACTTCCATCAGGCTTGCATTGGGGTTGGTCAAGCTCATATGCAGAGAACTCCAATTTAAGACAAAGAAATTGTCTGACTGTCCACAAGTCATCTATTAGGGTGGTCATTTTTATTGCTAAAGAATATTCCCTGTAAGTATCGCTCATTGTGGAGTCCTTTCCAATAATCCACAAGGGCTTCCCTGGTGGCTCAGAGGATAAAGCGTTTGCCTGCAATGCAGGAGACCCGGGTTCGAACCCTGGGTTGGGAAGATCCCCTGGAGAAGGAAATGCTAACCCACCCCAGTATTCTTGCCTGGAGAATCCCATGGACAGAGGAGCCTTGTGGGCTACAGTCCACGGGGTCACAAAGAGTAGGACACGACTGAGCGACTTCACTTTCACTTCAATAATCAGTTTCTGGGACACTTTTATAATATGATTCAATTTATAAATTCAGTTAACACTTTCCAAGACTAGGTTTATTAAGTAGATCTAAGTAGAACCATCGGAGAAGGCAATGGCAACCCACTGCAGTACTCTTGCCTGGAAAATCACATGGATGGAGGAGCCCAGTGGGCTGCAGTCCATGGGGTCGCTGAGGGTTGGAAACGACTAAGTGACTTCCCTTTCACTTTTCATTTTCATGCATTGGAGAAGGAAATGGAAACCCACCCCAGTGTTCTTGCCTGGAGAATCCCAGGGACGGGGGAGCCTGGTGGGCTGCCGTCTATGGAGTCGCACAGAGTCAGACACAACAGAAGCGACTTAGCAGCAGCAGCAGCAGAAGTAGAACCATACCACTTAGTTGTCAAAAATTTAAAACCTCATCTACTCTAAAATAAACTTCCACAAAATGAAACACTTTGGGTTATACTTCACTCATATATTCAAATTCATCTGTGAGCTACGGGTGGATTGAAAAACTTCACATTCATCTCCAATACACATTGTCTAATAAACAAAGCAAATCCCAGAATAATATGAAACACTAGGTATAACATGTTGATACTATGTTTAAAATGTTAAAATACACGTTTGTGTGCATGTATGCACATGCGCATGTGTGTACACATGCGAAAGAACTGAAAAGGATCTGAGGGGCTTGCTTGTCTGTCCATTGGTTAAGACTCCAAGCTCTCAAAGCCTGGGGAAAGAGTTCGATCCCTGACTGGGGAACTGAGATCTAGCGGCCTAATTAAAAAAAAAAAAAAGGAAAAGAATAGAAAAAAAGGGCCTGGGGTAAAGCCACCCATTAACTAAGAGGAACTACTTCCTGGCTTGAAATAGGAGCCAAAGGGAACTTGCTGTTTTTACTCTATGTACTGGAATTTATTTGAATTTTTCATAGATGTGTATTACCTTTGCAGTTTAAAAAGATTTGTTGTTCTTTTGGATTTACCTGGTGGCGCAGTGGACAAGAACCTGTTTCCAACGCAGGGGACAGGGATTCCATCTGTGGTCCAGGAAGAGCACACATGCCAAGGGGCAAGTAAGCCCGTTTGCCTACATTAGTGAGTCACTGCTCTGGAGCCCGTGAGTTACAACTACTGAGCCTGTGCTGCAACTACTAAGCCCATGCACCTAAAGCCTGTGCTCTGCAAAAAAAGACACCACCACCATGAGAAGCCCATGTACCCCAAAAAAGAGTAGTCCCTGCTTACCACAGCTAGAGAAAAGCCCACACAAAGCAATGAAGACCCAGCACAGCCAAAAATCAATTAACCAATCTAAGATTTGTTGTTCTTTTAAAACTCTTCTGACTGGTCAGACATGGTGAGTGAGAGAAGCCGGTTTTTAAGATGCTTATACAAATGAGATTATTGCGAGTAATTACACCAAGAGATTACAGTCATTGAAAGTGGGCTATGAGCCACCAGATATTAGCATGCCTTTCTTACAAAGCTAGCAACACCCCTGTCAAACTCATCTGATAGACAATAAAAAATCATTTTAAGCATGTGGTCCAGGGACTTCTGCATTTCCGATTTGGTGACTTAATAAATCATTTTGTGTGAGAGATTGGTGGGCAGTAGGGGGTACAGTGTGGAGGACGGTGATCAAGTACCCAGGCACTCTATGAGATCTCCGTGTTCTTCATTATCGAGGGTAGGTTAATAAAGTTCCCTTCAGCTGAAGCATCTGTAGCTCTGACTGGTGTCTACAGTGGGCAGATGACCAATCTGTAACTGGCCCAAGTGCACAGGACTCCCAGACCCACTGTGTATGAAAGCCCTGCCCATCAGGCCTGCCAATATCATTTCAGAATCAGTGCTACCTCATGGATTCAGCCGAGCCATCAGCAGTAGAGAGGCCCCTTAAGCAAAGTTTCCAGACTTAAATCAGAGCTACAAATATATAGGAAGAGACACCTAGATCAGAGGCTTCAGAATCGAGCCCACACCATAATTTAAAAAATGTAATTAACTGCATCTGATAAAGCTAGGTGGCCAGTGGTAAAGAATCTGCCTGCCAATGCAGGAGATGAAGGATACGTGAGTTCAGTCCCTGGGCTGGGAAGATTCTCTGGAGAAGGGAACAGCAACCCACTCCCATGTTCTTGCCTGGAAAATTCCATGAACAGAAGAGCCTGGCAGGCTTCAGTCCCTCCATGGTGTAGCAAAAAGCCATACATGATTGAGCAAACACACAAACATCAGATAATTTTGTGTGAAATTAGATTTTTCAGTTCAGTTCAGCCGCTCAGCTATGTCTAGGTTGGTTGCTAACTAGGTTGCTCATAGCCTTTCTTCCAAGGAGCAAGTGTCTTTTAATTTCATGGCTGCAATGACCATCTGCAGTGTTTTGGAGCCCAAAAAAAAAAACAAAGTCTCTCACTGTTTCCATTGTTTCCCCATCTATTTCCCATGAAGTGATGGGACCAGATACCATGATCTTAGTTTTCTGAATGTTGAGCTTTAAGCCAACATTTTTACTCTCCTCTTTCACTTTCATCAAGAGGCTCTTTAGTTCTTCTTCACTTTCTGCCATAAGGGTGGTGTCATCTGCACATCTGAGGTGATTGATACTTCTCCCGGCAATCTTGATTCCAGCTTGTGCTTCATCCAGTCTGGCATTTCACATGATGTACTCTGCATATAAGTTAAATAAGCAGGGTGACAATATACAGCCTTGACGTACTCCTTTCCCAATTTGGAACCAGTCTGTTGTTCTATGTCCAGTTCTAACTGTTGCTTCTTGACCTGTATACATATTTGTCAGGAGGCAGGTCGGGTGATCTGGTATTCCCGTCTCTTGAAGAATTTTCCAGTTTGTTGTGATCCACATAGTCAAAGGCTTCGGCTTAGTCAATAAAGCAGATTTATGACTTCTCTTAAAAAATGAAAACTCCGATACCACTGGGCCGAGATTCACTGTAGCCACACTTGCCTAAGCTCAATGTCTTCTGCTTCCTCCAGACAGGGCATTATTCTAGGGTTTTCCACAGTTCTCCCACTCTACTATTTTACCTTTTCCTCCCTTGCTCATGTCATTGCCAACTTAGTACTTGAAGCATGTAGGATCACCCTTACCTGCATTTAAAACAACGAAGGCCCAGTGCAGTTCATCAGCAAAGCTGTCCACTGGGATCCCATCCCCCAATCTCGAGGACTTCCCTGGTGGTCTCCATGCTCCCAATATCTGGGAGGCCAGGTTGGATTCCTAATCAGGGAACTAGATCCCACATGCTGCAACTAACACCTGGCATAGCCAAATAAATAAATAAAAATAAATACTTAAGAAAGAAAGAAAACACAAGAAATCACAGCCTCACCTTAAGAAATCTAGAAGGCAGTGGAGTAGACAGGATACAAATCTGTATCATTGAGTCTAAATGTAAATTTAGTCCTTGGATCTTCTTGCCTTCCTTAGCACAGTTAGTGACTGTCCATAAATGATCCTGTATTTCAATTTTTTTGGAATATGTTTAAATTTCAACCATCCTCACAATTGTAGCACTTCTCTAAGGGTAAGTGTACCTGTTGGCAATTTTAATAGGGGTATTTTTTCTTGCTTAGGAAACAAATACTTATCTCCTCAGAAGAATAACGAACAAAATGTTAATTCAACATTCTGCTCCTGGTGCTTTCTCATGCTTGTTGCCTCCTTTGTGTGCATAATACCTTTATCCATCCTCAATAAGGTTGGAGGGCAGAAGGATCCGGCAGTGTGGATTTCAGAGTCAGGAACACCCAAGTTCAAATCCAGGGCCTTAGTCCTTAGGTAATTCTCTTTTCTTCGCTGAGCCCAAGTTCACCATCTGTAAAACTGGGATATCATTCCATACCCTATTTTTCTTGAAGGCTCATTTCATGAAGTTAATGCAATGCTTGTTTCTTCCTTAGTTTCACTGTAACAGAATTTTCTCCAAACCCCTTAAATTTTTTGTATCTGCATCATCATTGAAATAGCTTGACTCACATCATTTAGCTAATCCATTCTGTAAAGTGAAATAACAGGCTTTGTAGAAATAATATAACACCCTGCTTAATGAAACATCTGTTGTCAGGTACAGTAGAAAACAACTTTCTTGACGATTAGCTGAAGTGATAAAAGAGGAAAGTAGGATAATCAAACACAATTTGATTTCTGGACTGCCTACATTAATTCTAAATCATAGTCTTAAACGTTACAACCTTTACAATGTTTTTTTATAATTGATTTTTATGTCCCATTGAAATATCAGTGTATTACTTAGTAAGTATTTGTGAAGGCTTATAAATCCACATTCTAGTCATGAACTGAGTTTATTAACCATGCTAAATACCATTTGTATAAATGAGGTATCTGTGGATTTGGTGAACACTAGAAACAAGGCTGAAAGTAGAAGTGTTAGTCACTCAGTCGTGTCCAGCTCTTTGGGATCCCACGGACTGTGTAACCTGCCAGGCTGCTCTGTCCATGGAATTCTCCAGGCAAGACTACTAGAGTGGGTTGTCATCCCCTTCTCCAGAGGATCTTTCTGACCCAAGGATCCAACCAGGGTCTCCCACATTACAGGCAGATTCTCTATGGCCTGAGCCACCAGGGAAGTTTAAGAAAGGAGGCTAGAGAGTTCTTTCAGTTGTTTTGCAGATTGCTTCCATACAAGTGAGGTTTTCATTCATAAGAGCCAGGAAATTGTTCCTTTTTTCAATGAATACAAAATCTAGCCTGCCTTAAAATTTCAGCTTCTTTCTCTATTCTTGGCTAACCTTTGGCCTTGGTGGTTAGTATCAGGGAACAACATAGCTAAATCTGTTCCAACGCCCCTGACCTGAGAACAATTAACTTCACCTGCCTCTCGTGGACTTCTGGAACAGAGTGGCTTAGCCACTGAGTCAGAGAGCAGGGTTCCTGGAGTCAAGGCCACTTCTGAGAGTCAGCAGGCAGGCGTCCCCCCGATCTCCACCTGCTATTGGTGGTACAGCTAAGATTGAGGACCTTTGCTGTGTGAATGAAGGAGGACAATTTGGGAGATTGTTATTCAAGTCAACAAAAGTTAACCTTATAAATTCTTTTCTCTGTTTTCGTTTTTTTTTGTATGTCTAAGTTCTCCCTTTATCACCTGCTGAAGGCCTAAAACTTACATTTGCCAAACTCCTTCTTGTTAGTCGAGTTCCAATTTATATTCCTTCCGAGAGAGAGGTTGGTGTGATATTTGAAAGTGAGAGTCAAGCAGAAGTCTTTTTGCTCTGAAGCCTGAGAAGTCTACCCTGGAGGCTTCCAGACCATGGACCTGGGGCTTGGCAGCGGGTTCTGGGGTGTCTTACTTTCAATCACCCACTTCCTGTGATTCACTGCAGTATCCTGATTACCTACATGCCGCTGGTGAATTCCCTACATTCCCCATTCCTTTTCAGTGAATGAAGAGCTTCTCATTTCTGTTTCTTTCTGCGTCACATAATACCGAGAGTAATGTATTAGTCAAGGTTCTCCAAGGAAACAGAAGCAAGGCCACTTGGCCATTTACTTTCTTTATAAACCTACATCTGTGTGCTCAGTCGCTAAGTCGTGTCCAACTCTGTGTGACCCCATGGACTGTAGCCCGCCAGACTCCTCTGTCCATGGGATTCTCCAGGCAAGAACGCTGGAGAGAGTTGCCATTTCCTTCTCCAGGTGATTTTCCCAACTCAGGGATTGAAGCTTCCTCTACTGTGTCTCCTGCACTGGCATGTGGATTCTTTACCACTGTGCCACCTGGGAAGCTTATTTTTATCTATATCTATTTATAAATATATCTGTATATTTATATTATGTATGTTATATGTAGAATACAAATACATAGATATATAAATGTATCTATATGATTTCTATATCTACGGAATTGGGTCATGTGATTATGGAAGCTGGAAGTTTCCAGATCTGTAGTGTGAGCTGGCAAGTTGGAGACCCAGGACAGCCAGTGGCATTGTTCCAGTCTGTGTCCAAAGGTCTAAGAAGCAGAGGAGGAGATATATGTGGCTACTTTATAAACATTACTTTTAATCATCAGAGCAACCAAAAAAATTGGGAAAGGTTACTATTACCCTATTGGACAGATGAGAAAACTAAGATTTGAAAGGTTAAATCATTTGCTATAAAAATATAGCTTTAAGCCATTATTAACTAACATCATCAATTCACTAGTGGCCTGACCATTGAAGAGCAATCATGTATGTAGCTTAGGACATAAAACAGCTTTTCTTCCACTCAGCTGCTGCTGGGGAGAAGTTCCACTTGATCTCCTTACCCAGCAGTCCCTTATGAAATTACTGGGGAGGCCAACATTATGTCCTGGATAGTAAATAACTTCTAGCACAGAGTGAGGATGGGACCAGTTCATTCTGAAGGGGTGTCCAGTTGGATGGTCTGCTCTCCTCCCAGCTTGTTTCCAACTCTCTGCAGGATGTGGGGCTCTCTGCACATTTAGTGATTCTGCTCTGGGTCTGTTAACACATCCTTCCAGCATTCTTCAAAAGCCTTCTAACGCCAAGACCTACAAAAACTCTATGAAAGAATTCTGAATCCTCGTGGGTGAGAGCAGATAAAGAAAACAACAACAAAACAGGATGAGATTCAGTGCAGAGTTATCCAGCACCAGCTAAATGAAGAGCTGTTTTAATGTTTTAAGGATAGGAAATTGGAAAGAGAAAGCAACATAGGATTTGTCTTCCATGAAGAAATAGTGTGTGGGAGGATATTGGCAGATGTAGTAATGACTGTAATAGCCAAGTTGGGGGCTAAGATGAGGCAATGAGGAAATAATGGAGACAGAAATTAATGACAACCAGAGGATCAAAGAAAGCACTAGGGAGGAGGCAGGATTTGAGAAGACCAGTCTGTGGTGGGAAAGACTGTGACAAATAGAGATCATGGGAGGATATATCAGATAGAAGACAGAAAGCACAGCACAAAGAAAAGCAGAAACACAGAATAGTGTGGGTTGAAGTCCATGAGTGAACTGAAGGGGAAGGGTTCTCGGAGACTGAGGATGGAAACGATAGCCATATGGCCAGACCAGGACCTGCAAAGGGAGCCGTCGATGGGCTACATGTGGATGAAACGGAAATAACGAATTATTTTAATCTAGCCAATTGTCACATATTTTTCTGATTAGTAACTTTAATCAAAAAGTTAGACTCATAAAATTTGGCCAAGTATTAATTTACGCAAGCATATATAGTTATTCAGCACCAGCACAGTTACTAAACTCTATCTATTGGGTTAAAAATCATGAAATTAAGACCAGATATCATCTTAAGAGCAACGGTAGGTTTCCTTGTACTGATTAAATATTTTAAAGAAGAAAAATTCCATTATGTTCAGAAGCCAGTACCACTGATGTGGGTCACATAAATGGAGTATTTTTATCTTAATACAAAAAATTATGTGCTTAGTTCAAATGACACCGCTAAAATGGATTAGGATCCATTTTTTTCTCACATGATTTTGATCTATGTTCATTTATTTGGCTGTGCCAGGTCTTAGCTGCAGCTGTGGGATCTTCTGTCTTCACTGTGCTGTGATGGATTTTTAATTGCAACTCTCAAACTCTCAGTTGTGGGATGTGGGATCTAGCTCCCTGACCAAGGATGGAACCCAGGCCCCTGCATTGGAAGGATGGAATCTTAGCCATTGGACAACCAGGGAAGTTCCTGACTATGTTCATTTTAAAATACAAACAAAGGAAAAAGATTCATTTTACCAACTTTTAATTAGGCTCACAAAGATTATGTAACTAAATTATCTACCTCAAGTATATTGTTTGGTAAAACTTGTCTTGTTTCCAGAGAGAATGGCATCTCTAAAACTCATCATAAGGAAGAAAAGCATGTTTAGGACAGCAAGCAGAGCTCTAATGGCAGCTGGTCAACTAACAGATCCCATAACTGGCAAAGAGATCAGCTTCTGTAGCTTAAGGAAGAAGCATCATCACATTGCTAAAAATACATATTGGTGTTCACCAGTACAGTATACTTACACATACATATGGAATTTAGAAAGATGGTAATGATAAACCTGTACGCAAGACAGCAAAAGAGACACAGATGTATAGAACGGCCTTTTGGACTCTGTAGGAGAGGGAGAGGGTGGGATGGGTTGGCAGAGTGGCAGTGTAAC